>LGSM01000046.1:0-103687 GCA_001314345.1 Phytophthora multivora | reverse complement strand
GACTGTTGGACGTCCGGACGTCGACTGGGCCAACATCCCGACGTCGACAGCTCTAATTACAGGTTTACGATCATGGAAGGTCGCGGGCGTCAAGATGCCGACGGTGTGCGTCGTTCTGGTACGTTCTCGGGGAGGCAAGTGCCTCTGGAGATGGGGAAAGTGCGCGTCGGAAGCTCCGGGAGGCCTGTGTCCGCTGTGATATCCGCTGCAGCCTCAAGACGAGCAAGTGTGAACTCATCACAGGAGACCGCAGTCGAGTTATCCGCCGCTTTGTCACCTCGTGTGGCCTTAGAAGTGAGTTTATCAGGCTTTAGATTTGGATGTTTGTGTTAAATCTGACAAATAATGTTTAACTGGCTGTGCTGTGGTGTGAAGCCTCATCCTCGAAGTCCATTCCGACGCAAGGAAGAGCATTCAAAGGTGCAATTCTATCAGAAATCTTCAGTCAGATCAATTTCCCAGTATTTAGATGTGTTGGTTTTGATCTGATGCTCACAGTATTTCTTTTTCCTGTCGTTACATGTATCTAGACTGTTCTGCAAGTAGCACAGAGTTCATCTGGTTCTCGTTTCCGAGTGAAAAAGGCTACGGGACCTCATTTAAATGCCCGTTCTCCTCTCAAAACTATCCAAGCCTCAGCCAGCACTGGCAAAACTGATGTTATCCTGGTGGGAGGTTCTCGAAATGATGCAATGGAAATATCAAGCTCTGGTGAAGGTCTTGCAAAGGAAAAATCTGACACGATGTCGGAATTGCGAGAGCAAGTGGCACAGAACACCAATGAAAACGGTAAAAGTAGGGCAGAGGAACTGTCAACTGGAAATCAACCTACTATCTCAGCGTTGGATTTATTACTGACAGAGGAACAGCCAGAGGGGTCCACGAATCTATCGGAGGAGAAAGCTCTTCAGTTCAATGTAGAGAACACCTGTCAGCCAGAATTGCCGCGTCGAAGTTCTTTAGTATTACCAGCCGCAACGGGTACATTTGTGTCGAGTATGCCGTCTCTAACGAAAGTGCGAAGTTCCTTCACAGCTCGAGAGCTGGCATTGTTCACACAGCGGCTGGAGACTTCCAAATCCGAACGAAATGTGCAGACACGGTACCATGTAGCCTCCCATCCACACTCAACTGCAGCAGCTATTCATTTTTTACCGCATCGGAGCAACCAAGACCAAGCGAAATCCGAAGAAAGAAGAGCTTCCCACAAACGGGCGCTATCATCGTCCAAGTCTCAACGAGAGTCCAACAATTTACCAAGTGACCTAAATAAGGTGGAGTCGACCTGGAAACGAGTGGACACGTCTATCGAGCACATTTACGAAGACCCATCGATCGACATGGTCCAGCAGTATCTGCTACACAGCCACCACACCACCAGTGGACAGAAGAAACGGAAGATGGTGGAGCGTGAACGTACTCTTGCAGCAGCTTCCGACCTTCGCGAGCATCAGAGCGAGGAACAACAACGTCAAGAGAAACTACAACAGCGCAAGCTGCAGCTTCAAAAGATGTCGGAAGCCATCCGACTGCAAAACCAAAAATCAGTTCGAGCGAAAGCGATGCATGCTGTAAATGAGCGACGGACGAAACCTACTAGAAGAACTGAAAGTGCGCCGACTTTACCGGATCGAAAACCTCCGGTACCGCGGTTAAGTCGTCCTGGAAACTCGGCAAATACGCGGAAAAGGAAGCCTAAAACCGAGACGTCTCGTCCCCAAGGTAGTGCAAGTACGTCCATCCTCATGGGGTTAACATCGAACTCGAGCGATACTCAACAGGGAAATGCGGTAAAAGACGAAGTTGTTGAGGAGGAGGTGGCTGGTTATCCTGCTGACCACGTGGCTGCGAAGAGAAAACCTGCGTCAAGTACTCCGCGTTCGTCAAAAAGGAAGAAACAGGGAGTTACAGCGGAGCCACCTGAAGCTAAAGCCGCGGTTCAAGCTAGGGAAGAGCGTCGGGCAATAGCACGGGAGTACATGCAACTACAGAAGCAAAGTCGAAAGGTCTGGAGTGCAAAAGCAAAAGAACAATCTCAACGGGAGCAAGAAAAGCGCCAGCAAAAACTCGAGGTATGATGCGATTCACTTGCGTTGGATTTTTGTCGGCTGATGGTGTTCAATGACTACTTGAGTATAGATTTTGGAGGCTACTCGCTTGAAGAAATTACGTCTGTCGAAAAAGAGATCAAAAGAACAGAAGAAGTACGAGGTAGATGACCTCGTGGATGAACCTCTAGCAATTGCAGCGGTGGATGTTCCTTTAACACACGACTCGTTGATGCAAGGAATCGAAATTGATGGCCCAGCGAAACTTGAATTTCTGTCTGAAGGTAATAGAACTGACGAGAAGGGGTTGACTCTTGAGGAGTCTGATGAGAACATTGAAAATGACGGAGATATCGGGAATGTTCGTTCCTCCAAACTCTCTTCGCATCACGAAAACAAAACGACGAGTTTGTATGGTCAGGAGGTGACTCAAAAGGCTGATTTTACCGAGACTGACGACAGAGTTCGGAAACTGCTTGAGCTGAGAGAAAAGGCAGTAGCGCTTTCGGCTCGGTTGAGTGATTTGCGGAACCAATCGAGAGTTTCTGATGCCTTGTGGTTGCCGTCAACGAGATTTATTGAGCCTGGTGACGATGAGTTTCAAGAGGATGCTGGAAAGATATTGGAAGAAAATACTGGAGATGGATCTGAAGATGGAAGGGACGAAGATGAGGAAAGGAGTGAAGAAGATGATGGCGATGAGGGAAGTGAGCGAGGAATCGCACAGATTAGCAGCAGTGGGTTTTTTTCAAGTGCCTCCGACGCCTCAAAACCCACCAAACATGAGGGAATAATGGAAAACAGCGCAGTGAAGGAGGGAATCGAGGTGGTTAGTGCTACGGAAGCCCAGCAAGATGTACAGCAAACTCAAGTCGATGCTATCGCTTCACTCGGAGTCTACGAAGTCGATAGAAATGACGAGGATGTTGACATCCGATCGATTGGAGTGTACAATATTGGGGTTGTATGGCCGGTAGAGCAGCAAAGTAACACAACAGTTACGGGACGAACAGAGAGTTCACCACGTGATCGTTCCAGCTCGTCTTCATCGGTGTCGCCAGCTTCGGCTTCTCCTAGGAGTTCTCAAAGAGAAAATTGGCTTGACAACGAAAGCAATGTTGCCAACGAAGAAGCTTTTGAACTGGGGTTCTATCAGCAGATGAAGAATAGACTGAAGTCTTCTACGCCAATTGATGATGAGGCAGAAGAAACGGCAGCTAGAGGAGGAGAAGGTAGAGACGAGATAGACAGTGTCTCAAGCCCAGATTCAGATGGACATTTGGTATCACAAAGGAGACTTTATCCAGCGGATCGCGACTACAAACAGATACGAGAGTCAACTAGTAAACGTGGTGACTCAAATGCAGGCTTACTGCGTCTCATTCGAGAGACGGACGATTCCTTGAGCGTTGTCGATCGAGCAGCAAAACGTCTGTACCACCAGCAACTCGAGCGATCTGAACGCGAGAGGGAGTTGGAACTACAGGAACAAATGGAAACTGAGAAAAGGGAGTTACTGGCAAAAGATTTAGCGCTAAAGACTGTCATGGCGTCCATAACGGGCGAGAAATCTGCATGTAGCGACTCGGACGCCTCGGATGTGCAGTCTAACGCTGAAGAGGACGAACTGCAGTCGTCTCAGTACAAGCGCCTGGAGGAGATTATGGATGAAGTGGAAAAGGAACGAGCTCGAGAGAATGAAACCACGAGTGAATCCGACCGCGATACATCTATACGAGATGAAACTGAGCAGAAGCTGTCGTCAACGCAGAGTCAAAACGTTAACGTCAGTGAAGGACTACCTGTATCGCCTTCTTCTGCTTTTTGGGACCAATTGGTCGCAGAAACAACCGAAAATGAAGCTGAAAATCCGGGTCGTGTGGCTCAACGAGAGTCCGCTCTCCATGAGGATCAAACGTTTGAGAATCCTCCTCGCTTGAACTCACCTAGAACTCTATCGAGGAGGCTTTTGGCAGCTGTAGACTACCAAGAAACAATCTTTGAGGCGCATATGCAACTGGCCATGGTGGAACACTCACACAAGCTGGCGAGTGTGCGAGCTGAGACGATAACGCTCGCTCAAGTCTTTAAAGAAGAGATGGAAA
The DNA here is from genome assembly GCA_001314345.1 of Phytophthora multivora. NCBI lineage: Eukaryota > Oomycota > Peronosporomycetes > Peronosporales > Peronosporaceae > Phytophthora > Phytophthora multivora. Next base: position 99,534 of record LGSM01000046.1, on the reverse strand, counting down.
ACAATTCAGCGGCCCAGTTGGAGAAGAAGGTCGAAGGTTATATGAACGACGTGATGCACCAACTCGATGTGATTCGACAAGGGGGAGAGCAAATGCCATACCAACAAGCGAGAGCTCCTTCTTCTGCTACTTTGGACGTTGATACACCAATGGCCGCTGGTGAACACGACGGTGGTGAGCAGAGATCAATTCTGGCCACCTCAGTGGTCGAAGCGAGTTACGAGTTGGAATATGCCAGCGATGACGACTTTTATGAGGAATCTTTTGAAAAGGAGAGTCAACGGCAGAGTGAGCAGCAATTACCCACTTCTGCCACGTCTGTCAGGAAGGAATCAGCGTCCAAGAGTAAAAGTGAAAGCGAGATTCAATCCGAGCAAGATGGTGGAGACGACGATTTTTATGAAGAATCCTTTGATAGGGAAAGTCAATTGCAAACTGAGCAGCAGTTGCCCACTTCCGACGCTTCTATTATGGAGGAATCACGATCTAAAAGCCTGCTTAAGAGCGAGAGTGAAGGTGATATTGAGTCTGTAGTATCAGAGCAAGATCATGATGACGAGTTTGGAGTATCAGAAGAGAAAAGCGCAGGTGAGGAAGAATCTTACACTGAGGAAAGCGCGATGGAGGCTGCAGTTGAATCTGAAGTTGAGGATGAGGTTCCATCGAGCCCAACTGTTGAAAGCAAAGCTGATGAGTCGATGTCGGTGAATTACGAAGAAGATTTCGAGGCTTCTTCGCCCAAAGCTCGAGCGGTACTTGGCCACTTGAGTCAAGACACAGTCGAAGATGAATGGGAGACGTCAAAAATGAGTGAGGACAGTGCTGTGCGGTCTGAAGTGGAGAATGAAGTTCCGTCGAGCCCGACTGTCGCAAGCAAAGTACACGAGTCGGTGTCTGTGAATTACGAAGAGGATTTCGAGGTCTCTTCACCAAAACCTCGAGCGATGTCTGATCGCTTAAGTCAAGACATGGTCGAAGATGAATTTCCGGCATCCAAAAGTAGCGAAGCGAGTGCAGCTGAATCCACAATGGAGGATGAGGCTCCTTCTAGCCCTACTGTTGAAAGCAAAGCCGATGTGTCGATGTCAATGAATTACGAAGAAGATTTTGAAGCTTCTTCGCCCAAAACTCGAGCGACATCCCAGCCCTTAAGCCAAGACACCGTCGAAGATGAATTGGAGGTGTCGAAAAGTAACGAAGTGAGTGAAAGTGAGGGGGATATTGAGGAAGATTTCGGTGAGGATGAAAGCGCTAAGGCAGGAGAAGAATCGGCTACTGAACATGTGGAGAGCAACTACTATTCGTCGCAGTTTGATGACGATAATGCCTTTAGAAGCACGAAGAAGTTGGAGCAATTCACCATACAGACACAGAACCAACCGAAGCGAGATAAAGCGCCTACGTCTGTGCTGAATGAGCTCAAATTGAGTGGGATTCAGCTCTCTTCCACTGTTTCGGCGGCGTATGTTGTTGATCTGGAGCGTCGAAAGCAGGCGGAGGAATCTCTACTCGCTCTCCGACTCCAAACAGTCGAACAAAAGTACCAGCGTGAATTGAAGCAGTTGGAAAAAACCTTGATCAGTGGTCAGGACTTGGAGACGCGGAAAGAGACTTTGATGATGGCAGTTTTGGCCGAGAAAGCCAACATTGACAGCTTGAAGGCAGCGTCGACAGCGCGATACTATCAAGATCTCCATACGTTCCGGTCTCTGTGTTTGGATTGGCCCCATACCATGGCTAACGAGAGCAATAGAGATCAACCTCCGTACTCGTATGGCCAAGCTACAAGTTTTGTGCCAACAGTTGCCTCTCCAGTAAATGTCGCTGCCCCAAGTAGCGCCCCTACGCTCAAAGACGATGAACAAGACACGTCTATCCATCATGAGTATACGGACGACTTTGGGTCAGAAAATGGCGATACAGAAGCGATCGAAGAGGAGAGCAACGATAAAAGGGATGAAATTGCCGAGTCACGATCAATTAGTTCGGAGCACTCACAGATTGACGACAACGTCCACGAGGAGGAAGAAGGAGACTTCGAGCTAGAAAGCGACGGCAACTCAGCTTCTGTGCAAGAAGAAGACGAAGATGATTTCGAGCAAGAAAGTGAGATCAAATCAGCTCCTGTGTACGAAGACGAAGACGATATCAAGTCAGTTTCTGTTCAAGAAGAAGGAGGAGAAGAAGAAGGTTTTGAGCAGGAAAGTGAGATCAAGTCAGCTTCTGTTCAAGAAGAAGAAGAAGCTTTTGAACAGGAAAGTGATGGCGAGTCGGCTTCTGGGCCAGAGGAAGAAGAAGAATATGAAGACGAATTTGTCTCAATGAGTGAATATTTTTCGGCGCGAAAGGGTGTTGATGATGAAGCTGAGGTTGCTGAGGTAGCAGAAACGAGTGAAATCAGTGAGCACGAGGCTCACAGTGTTCAGGGCGATAGCGACTACGACGAAGACTTCGTTTCCATCAGTGAGAGCACTCCGATCCCGAGAGCGAGTTCAGCGAACGACTCCCCTCCTGATGAGACGGAGGTTGAAGAGCAGGGTGTTGAAGAGGAAAGCCGGAGTGACACCGGCGAAATCTCGAGTGGAAACGGCATTGAGATACAACAGAAATCTCCTGCTTTCGAAGAAGTTGACAGTGAGGAAACAGCCAAATCGAATCAACAGAAATATTCGGAAGATAATTTTGAAAGTGGACAGTTGGAGCAGTCTGTGCTCCCTCCTGCAGAGCAATCTATGAGCCATCGAATGGGCCAGTCAAGCTCTGAAGATTCCTCAATGACAAAGCTACTAGTGGCTGAGGTCGCTATTCTACAAGAGGCGGCGACAGGTCCAATGAAAAAGTCAGAAACGGAAGATAATAAGCTCGCGAAAAAGAAAGCAAAGGTGGAGGAACTCCTGCGGGTGAAAGAACGGCTTCTCACTCAGCAGACGGAGACATTTCGGCGCGATGAAGAGAAACGACAGGTGGATGTTCTCGCCAAACTCGCACTTGGAGTGGATGTGGAAGAGAAATTACGCCGTGCTAAGGCCGAAATATCTCAACAGCTTGCCACTGAATTCGACACTTTGCAGCAGACATACCCGATGCTTCGGGTGGCTGCGAGTACAGTGCCGCAGCGAAGCACAGAGGCAGCATCGACGCCTTCGGTTATGAATAAATTATTCGGGAAGAATGTTATTGACAGGGTCGCAATCGTTGAAGAAGGGTACGAGGAGGAGTATGAAGCCGAATCGTTCGAAGAAGAGCTGAACGACCGTGATGAGAACGAAGCTGGCACGAGTAAACAATCATCAGACGTTGCTAGTTATGAGGCCGACGGAGTGGAGGCAGAGGATCCCAATAACGATGTTGTATCCGATGTTGATAGCGTTAGCTATGAAGTCGACGTTGCTGAAGATGGGGTTACGAGTGTAGTTGATGAAGAAGAGGACAAAAATGAAGAGCAAGAAGCCAGTCAAGCTCCAAGTGACGACTATGAAAACGAGTACGAGAATGAATCCTTCGATGAAGCTCAGTCTGTTCCTGACTCTGTTCCTGATGGAGACGAAGAAGCTTCTGTAGTAGAAGAAGACACTTCTGCAGCGGAAGAAACCCCCGTGGAGCGTACTAGGCAAGTGGAAATATCACTTGAACACTCTGGATATGGTGATGAAGACGCGTATTCAGAAGAAGGTTTCGACAGCACGTCAGATGTGTCAACAACTGAGGCTAAGGAGCTCGTAAATACACTCCAGGCTGCAAGTACGAATGAACTAATAGCAAAAGATGCTACGAATGCTGCTGAGGGGTCCATTTCAAACAATGAGGAGCTTGCAGAAGCGATAGAAACTGTTGAGACGCAGCTGGAGGAGAATCAGGCGGCAAAATCGACAGAATTTGAGCTCGATCATGCATCTGAGTCTGTTCTGAATGAAAGCAAAGTTCTGGCGTCCGTGTCTGCTTCGGTATCGAAGGACGAGATAGAGGAATCGCTGACGAAGAGTATTGAGGAGAGAAACGCGCGACTGCAGGCGTTAAAGCAGAAGGTTGAAGACAGGAAGAGGGAGATCATTGCTGTCCAGAAACAAATGCGAGTGGAGCGACGTAGAGAGAAGCTGGTAGCAGAAGAAAAGTCGATATTGGGCGAAATGGAGACCGTCGAGAGACTACTGCATGCTGACGAAACAGCGTTAGGCCTGTGTCAGCAACGCAACCGATCGGAAATGATGCATCTAGAATCAAGAGAGAGGGAACTTTACGCTGGCAGGACGACCAAAGAGAACGGACACGAACAAGAAAGCGATCTTTTATGCGGGTTTGACTACATTGAAGATGTACAGACGGATACCAGGCCGCAAAGATACCCTACACCATCATCCAGAGGCCCCACCAGTAGAAGATTCGACTTACTCGATGGATATTCGTACATCGAAGCTGCTGAATCGGTCGCATTTGTTCCGGTAAAGGACACTCCTGAAGTGATCGCTGAAGCGGAAGCGGGGAAAAGTGAAAGCGAAGATTATGCTTTTTCAGCTCAGGACGCACTTGTAAAAGCGATTGACAATCAGCCGCCGTCATCTTCAGATCCTTTTGGTTGTGGTAATGAAAGGCTTACACGCTCTGCAGAGGGTATGAAATCAGATACACACGGGGTTGACATAGAGGTCCAAGTAGAGAAACATGGGAAAAGCAACCTCGTGGTGGTTGATCGGGAATCTGGCGCTGAGTTGGAACTTCCTGATGAATTTGCACTTCGAAACAACTCGCTGGATGTGGAGGGTCCGGTGGATTTACTTGCTGAGTACGCATATGTGGAGTTTGCAGAGAAGTCCGAGCTTCTAAGCGCAGACCTGCTCATAGACTACGACTATATTGAAATGGCGGGAAGTGTTCCCCAGGAAGAAGTGCTTCAACCAGAAACAGCTACTGCTGCCACTGCTTACGATCATGACGAACTGATATCACCACCAGAAAACGAGGGTGGATATGGGATGTACGCGACTGAGTCGAAGGCGGAATCTGACCGTGAAGGTGAATTCGTGATGGTTAGTTCCGCAGCTCATGGAGCGAAATCGTCGATAACACTTGGAGAGACTGTTATCGACGATAACAACACTGGTAACAACGCCGAAAGTGTTAAAGAATCCATAGACGATGAAGAATCGAACATATTAGCTTCAGTTGATGCTGGTACTGGTATAGATAGTGCCCTCGGATCACCAGACGAGGTTCATCAATCCGATGTTACCCGCCACGAAGCAGTCGACCGAATTTCTACTCTGTTGTACGCTGATGTATTCCACGAGATGGAAGAAGGTAGTTTTTTACACGTAACTGTGTGGTTTGTATTGGAACTGACCTGTGCTGTATTCGTAGAAATACTGAGTGCCATTTGCTCAAGTAGACTTGTCCAACTTCAGCCAGATCTACTTCCAACAATGCAAGGAGCTTCACCTGAGAGCCCACAGATGGCACCTTTCAGCGATGAAATAGAAGAGGGTATTGGATCCCGATATACAGCAGATTGGAGTGTGGAACAATCCCCAGAAAGTGTTCAAGTCAGGTCGCCAAAAGCAAACCTACCTGGTGGTGAAAATGTTTCTGAGGAGGAGGGGGAGCTTGAGAGAATCGAAGAGTCAGCCACATATGCTGATTCTTTCGCTGAAGAGAGTTTTCTTCATTCTAAAGACGACTCCGACGTTTTGAGAGATTCTTCTGGTGAAAAACGCGAAGAAGAAAGTGTAAAAGATTCGGAGCAGGGAGGTGGCTCGAGTGGGGAGTTTGATAAGCAGGAAACACTTCAGGTTCCATCCAATCCCGAGCTCGTAGAAGCACCAACGGAGACGGAAACTGGACCAGACGAGGCGCTGCAAAGTGAGCGGGTAGCAGATGCAATATTTGGCGCTGTTTACGTCGAAATTGTCAACTCGGAGCTCCGACTGTGGTCTCGTCAGCCACCACCTGCACCTCAACTTGATACGTCGAAATGGACAATGAAACGCAGTGCAAATGGTGTAGGTACTGCACCCTCGTCTGCTAAATCAACTCCAGTTTCACCGACGCGAACACCAAGTCAAAAGTCAAAAGCGAGAGACCAAGATTTGGCTCGAAGGATCGTTGAGCAGCTTGAGATCATCGATGGAAAGGTACGGTACTTGCAATTTGGTAGATCTGAGCTACTACATCTAGTGTTTGTCTCATTCAATTTCTTCGTAACCAGGTTCGGCTGCCTGAATTCAACACTTTCAACACCGAAAGCGATTTCCCCACCGCTCAAGCTCTCTACGATACAGTCGAAGACCTCGCTCATGATTACTTTAGAGTGATTCAGCATCCTTCAGTAAGAATCGACGTTGCTTCGGCACTGGCACTCATTCACCGTAACGTCCACGCCGAAATTGACGAGCTGCTCGCAGTCCGAGCGCAATCCGAGCACGAGCTGGAGAGGCAGCTGCAGCTAATTTCAGATGAGTCTGGGGCCGAAACAGGACTCAGCAGAGACGTGTTGTTGTCTCAAAACTGCATCGCGTCCAATGTTAACAGCATCGTGTCCCAGGTTGAGTCCGATCTGAGCAGAACCACCGAGGACATCTCAACAACACATCTGTTGATTGAGCCAAATGTACTGCCTCGTACGCCAATCCGTCGCGCCAAAAGCACATCCATTCTCTCCTCACTGCAATCTCAACAAGATCAGGAGCTGCAACAGCGAATCACGGGGATGATACTCAGCGACTTGATGCGAGACGTCGGACTTTGACGTTGAACAAACGATCACCGAAATTTGCGTTCTAAAAGTTTATATTTTGACATACTGTCATAATCGATATTCAGATTGAGAACCATTAATTTGACAAAAGTGTAGCCATAATTGCCCAAGAGCTCCATGACCTCTCCTGCGGTGGTGACGGCTCTACTGCAGTGGCTTGAGGCTCATGGAGGCGTCGACAGTCTGCTGGACATCCGGTACCTGGGGAAACTCGAGGGCCATGGCGTGTTCGCCAAGCAGGCGCTGACCAGCGGCCAAGTGACGCTGCGAGTGCCGTTTAAACTCATGATGAACACGGAATCCGCATCCCAATCGGATCTCGCGCCCGTGCTGGAGAAATATCCGCAGATTCCGGACGACGAGGTATTGGCGTTGCATTTAATGCACGAGCGCAGCAAAGGAAGAGACTCGTTCTTCGCCCCGTTCATTGCAACCCTGCCCACCACGTTCGACTTGCCGGTTTTCTGGTCGGAATCCGAGTTGAACGAACTTAAAGGCACCAATGTGCTGTTGTTGACGCAATTGATGAAGCAGCATCTGCAGAGGGACTTTGAGAATATCCACCAAGCCGTAGCGGGCGATTTCCCCGAGATTTTCGCGTCACTGCCGACAATTACGGTGGAGGACTACACGTGGGCCATGAGTGTGATCTGGAGTCGCGCATTTGGAGTTACTAGAGGCGAGAAGTACCTGCGCGTGTTGTGCCCAGCGATGGATATGTTCAACCACGACGTGAGCTTGCGCAACCCGCTGGACGACTTCGTTTCGTTTGATGAGGAGAAGCAAATGCTGACTCACCACGTGCCAAACGCTGTTGCTGCCGGATCACCGCTGCACATCAGCTACGGACAATACTCGAACGCCAAACTACTGTACTCGTACGGGTTCGTTGCGAGAGCGAACCACCGTCGAGCAGTGGACTTCTGGATGAAAGTCCCACCCAACGACCCGTATCTGAAGCTCAAGCAGACTGTTCTTGACGCGAATGAGCTCACCAGCAATCAGACGTACGATTTTTGCGGAACCCTCTTTAGAGATGATGTTGATGAAAGACTGCTGGCTACGCTGAGAGTGATCTTGATGAGCGAACAAGAAATTCGCCTGTACAAGAGGGTAAGTTTTTTTTTTACCAGTGGAAAAACCTGCAACTAACATTTTTTTATGCTGCAATAGGCTTTTGAAAAGAAAATACTTAGCGTTCGCAATGAACTCACAGTATATGAAAACCTGCAGAACACTTGCCGTCGCAAGCTTGCTAATTATCCGACTACGTACGTGTGTCAAACCTTTGAGTCATTAGATGCTGAACTAATTTTTGAATATGCTGTGTACTGCCGACACCAGACTTGAAGAGGATGAAGCGATCTTGGCTGAAACTGAAACGGAATCGAACCCTCGCCTGGCGTTTGCAGTTCGTGTCCGCATTGAAGACAAGCAAGTGTTTGCAGGCGTCATTAACACACTCGAACTGTGGAAGCAAGCGCTTGATTCCAACCCCGAAAAGTACCCACCGAACGCCACTCGTTTGTAAATCGATCTTGTACGAGAAAGTTTTTGTTAAATGACAATCTTTTTAGTGCTTTTTTATTCATCGTCAGCGTCTAGCAGTGTGGAACGTCACAGCTTCACTGTTTCTCTTAAATTTAGTTGGTCAGTTTGCGGTTCAGCAACTGGCGCAGCACACTGGATGTGAAGTAAGGCAAGCGAGCATTCACCTCTTCGTCATTGAGAAATTTCGCACCGCCGATGTGACCGTGGCAGTTCGGCGCTCCACAACGGCAGTCGAACTTCTCGTCCATGTCCCACTCGCTCGTGGCGTAGTCAAAAGACAGATGCTCGCCCTCCTTGATCGGCTTAATGGCAATGAATGACACCTTTGCCTCGTTTTCCACCATGTCAATGCGTGTGTTGGGATTGCAACTGTGGTTCACGAACTCAAGTCCGCCCGTGAAGTCCATGTGCTTGTTGGGCGTGATCTGCACCGTGAACCGAGTAGGCTTTGAGTACTGTATCAATGAAACCGTAGCAACAAGTGAGTCTTCTGGGAGTGGCGGGAGGAATTAGATCAGAACAAACATCCTTACAATAGTGCCAGGTGCCGAACCAATGACGTCGTCCTTCTTGAAGTTCTGACCGGCAACAGCCGAGCGCCAATGCTCGTTCCTGTCATTAGAATTCATGTTAATACGGTTGATAAAATTGCGCTCTAAATGCGTGTACGTACAGCTGTTCGATGTAGAATCGACCGTCGGAGCCCTCAGGGATGTAGCTGAGCTGGCCGCTCTGCTGTGCATCATGGCCATGACCGTTGACCTCCACGTGCTTGGCGCCGTTCGAAGCAGACGCAGCAGCGAAGTGGCGGCGGCTCATAGTGCCAAGGGAACGCGAAATCAGAGTGACGTTACGGGTGAGCATGTTGCTTAGGGGCTTCTTCTTCGAGCGAGGCGAGATCGACTGTTTGGAGATTGCGAAGATCGGATAATGCCCTCCCTCGGTGTGTGGGATCAGCCGCTACAGTGACGACGACGCGGCCACATGCTTCTTCCTGCCCGAGGAAGGACCGTTGCGTTTCGGCTTTCAAGTCGCAGATGGATCGATCGTCAGATCAGTTTACTGAACTAGTTTGTGTAAGTTTCACTATGTCCGAATTAGTCGGACGGGACATAGCGAAACCTATACTGTTTTGTCGCAAATGACACGTAAACGAGGGGCTAGGGGTTGAAGTTTGAAACAGCCAATTTTGCTCTTCAACCTGCTTCAGTTTTCCCTCAGCTACGGTTTACAATAAGATTCTTGGTGGCAACAAATATATTGCTGCTTCGGCTGCCTCGATTCGGAGTCAGAGATGACTAAGGCGAACACCTTGTCGCTTATCAGCGCATTGTTTAATTGCGTGTTGGCTTGCAGCAAGGTGACACCGTACTTCACGTCGGGTTCAGCCACACTGCGGCCTGCAGTTAACGTGCACGTTGACGATCCATTTTTGAGAGCATCCTACCTAACCATCATCATTGTGCCCGCGGGCAACGCTATCATTACCCAAAATGCAAGTGAAGAATCGTAGGATCTCAATCCTAGTCGTGACTTCCGACGAGGGATGTTTTTTTCACTTATTGCTACTTATAGACACCGGGTGAACGCATATGAGCTGCCAATAATTGCTGCGCAATGTTCAAAACTATTTACCTCCGTGTGCGCTTCGGTGGTATCACTGCATCGCAAAAATAGGGAGGACTCTCTAAAATGATATCATAAAATTTAAGGTACCACTTATGTTCCGACAACAATTATTCCAAATTCGATTTCAGCAAAATACCGTAATGGCGTCCCTCAAGACGTGCTCGCTCGAGGAGCTCAAGAAAGAGCCATGGCGGCTACAGATTCAGGCGGACAACACAGCTGAGCAGCTTCGTAACCTCGTACTCAAGAACTACCACGTTTTCATCCAGAGCAACCAGTGCGCCGCCATCGTGAAGGATGATGTACGTGCACGATCCATAAAATAATTATTGCTTCTAACTTTCACAATTAATTTCTTACAATAATTGTTTTGTAATGTTTCAGCTAGGTGAACTCAAGGAAGAGACCACCAAGATCGAAGCTGCCATTCCAGCATTGCAGGAATATTGTGCTAAGTTCCAGGAGGAGGTGACGGACGTTGTAGCCAAGCATGGAGACATCCAGTTTGTTTTCGAGCACTATTTACAGGTAAACGCAATAACGTTTTACTCTTATTTTCCGCTGCTAACGCCACAATTATTGTGTTGTCCAGCTAACGGAGTTGCTGGAGATCCCGCAATTGCTGGAGGCGTGCATCCACAACGAGCTGTTCGACTCGGCACTGGATGTAATCCAGTTCGCCAATGAGACGTTCCAGGCGGGTGATAGTACAAACTCCTCGCGCAATGTGGTAATTGATTGTTTGGTGCGCGAAGTGGCGGAGATGTCGAGCATCATGCGTGAGAAGTTGCTGCAGAAGTTGCGTGAGGACTTGCAGTTGGCTCTGTGTGTTCGGATCGTGGGGTATCTCCGACGTCTTGATGCGCTCGTTGAGAAGGATGGAGCTGCAGCTGTGGGGTCACCGGAATACGAAAATCAGCTCAAGGAGGAGTTTCTTTCCTGCAGAAACGTGTGGCTATCGTCTTTGAGCCGAGGGATTTCGTCCTCCGATCCGTATCAATATGTGCGCTACTATTATTTCCGAATCCACGTGGTTAGATATATACTAACGATCCTCTGCTGCAGATCATCCAAGTCATCGACATCAAGCGAACGAGTTGGTTCGACATGATCACCCAATACTCGGCGATCTTTGGTAGCGAGGTGAGCTCATTGGCGCACGAAATATATTACCTAAAGATGCTAACCAAATGCCGTATAATGTTACAGAACGTCGACGGCAAAGTGGATCCACCGCTCTGTCGCTGGGCGACCACAACCGTAGCCAACTTTATCCACATCCTCATGAAGTACGCAGGCTGGCAGAATGAAAATGGTTCCTGGCTTTACAGTTTATCTCATTTTTGTTTCGTTGTGGTCAGGCAACTACCGAAGATCGATGACTTCAGCTCCATTGCGACGATTATCGAGCAGAGTTTGTTCTTCGGAGGGTCGCTGGGTCGTGTTGGTGTCGATTTTCGAGCTGTTCTAGTCGTGTATTTCGAGGACCACGTGCTGAATCTCATGACAGAGTACTGGCGCTCAGCTTGCCGTGACTTTCAAGAGAATCTGAGCACGCACTCATTGTCAGCCTCCAGTGGCTCGTCATTTTCGGCCTCCTCGAAGACGCCCATCGTGATTGCATCGTACCGTTCGTCAGCTAACGGAAGCGGCAACAGCTTCCCGTTCGCTTCTCGTGCTACAGCATCCTCCTCCAGTGGGGAGGATTACTCCCCTCCGCGATGCCTAATGTCGTTTCCTTTGCTGGCGGAGTTTACCAACGCTCTGCTAGCTTCACTGAACGAATTGCGACTGTGCGCGATATCTTCCCTGCAGAACCGTTTGGATAAAAAGTACCAGAGTGCAATTGGCACGATGCTGCTCACGATCGCCGATTTTGTCCAGGAGAACGGACTCGACTTGCAGGCCAAAAGCGGTGACAGCCATGGTGAAGGCACTAGCACGACACCAAGGAACGCAAGGGCTGCAGCTCTTGCGGACTCTGTTCGTGCAATGATCGAGGTACGAAATACGTAATTCCTTTGAATTTGGGCGAGTCTAACTGTTGATGTTTGTTACTGACGCAGGTGATTCGGGCTGAGCTTGTGCCGTACCTGATCAAATGTTTCCATCGTCTGTTCCCCGTGCCACCAGGGGCATTCAACGCCGCCAACGCTGTGACTAAGGAAATTGAAGAGTTCGATGGGATCATGCGGGAAGCTGGTTTGTTGGTTCCACCTTCCAACGAGATCAAAGCTAAGGAAGAAACGGATGGTGCAAGTACTTCCCAAGTACCAAGTGCCAATTTACCAGAGACGACAGTTCTGGGTGGCGATCCAAGCCCTGTCACGATGGAATAAATCTTTGGTTTTGAAGATATCCCACACCTCTGGTGGAGTCAATCGACTACATGTAGCATGTATTGCTGATTTACGAAGAAAGCAGGTTGTTCATGTTGGTCGGCATGGAAATATCGCCTACTCGGCTCTATTATGTTGCGTTTGGATCAAGGGAACGTGATACGCAGTCCGTCGTAGGTCATTTCGATATCCAGACCCTTCTCCTTGCTCATTTTCGGCAGCTCAACGCTGTGCTTGGGGTAGTCGAAATCATGACTCATGCCAGTGAGCAGCGTACGTTTGGGTTTGAAAGTGGAAATCTCTTCCATCACCTTCTCCAGGTTCATGTGCGTGCTGTGATACTTGTCTAGATAAAGCGCGTCGATCAGCAGAACGTCAATGACGGGTTTGCTCGCATCGTTCAAGAACGCCCTCGTCTCGTCCGGGATCTCACTCACGTCCGAGATGTAGACGAACCTTTTCCCAACTTCACCTCCAAACTCAAACCCGAACGACGTGTATCCAGCCCCGTGAATCACGGGGAAGGGGAGAAACTTGATGCCACAAGCCTCGAACGGTTCCCATGGGCCAAAGTTCTCAATTTGAAGCTTGGCAGTCCATCGGAATGGTTTCGGGACTCCTTCCCCCACTGGAGGAAGAGGTTCATTGTCGATCAAGTACGGGAACTTAGCGACCACACCGTGGCTTGTCGGCTCACTGCAGTGCACCTTCATGGCCTCCGGCGGGATCTTGTACAGCTCCTTGGTCACTGGATCCACAGTCTCCACGGTAGCCTGCACCTCCCGCAGGTCGTCCATCCCCAGCATCGCATCCGCGTGGTCGTGCGTCAACACTAGTGAATGAACCGCCGACACGCCGATCTTGGGGAAGATTCGAAGAGCTGCCTCGCGGAAGGTCTTGCCGCAGTCGATAAGGACGTTCTTGTCCTCCTTGAGGTTCCGCACGAGCAGACTTGGATTGAGTCGACGGTTCTTGGAGTCCGGATTCGCGTGCGCTTCGTGGCACACGGCGCACTCCTTGCTCAGCACGCAGCGCATGGACGGCACCGACGAGGAGGGGCCGCAGCCGAGCACAACCACTTCCATTATCGTAGATACCGACGGTTGGATGGATAATGATCGAGAGAAGGACAATTCAAGGGTCCAGTACATAAAACTCAGGATCCAGGAAGTACTGAATCGAATTTGACTATGTAGGGGGGGGGGATGTCTTATGGAAGTCATTGCAACGTGCAAGTTGCAAGTCGTCTCCCACGAGGGTCCTGTAGACGAACAGCGATTTCTGCGGAGCTTGCCCGACTCAGATTTGACACAGAAATGTATTTGACACGAATCGATCCTTAGCCAGAAGCAAGTTTGCGGTTGGGAGAGCCAATTCCTTACTGCGATCGTGTACACTGGCCTGAAATTGAGCATGCACTCGTTGCCAACGAGTCATTGAGTCGCTGATACATTGTAGCACCTGCTATCGTTTAATGCCGACGCGTGCCTTTAGCAGGATACACTACTCATTCGGAGGATCGCATCGATTTCGCCCTGTGCTGTTCGTAAGATGCTTCCTCGACTGCGCTAGCCTCTCTCCACGTTTTCTACCGTTCGACTAGCGCATTGCAGGCAACTTGCTCTTGTCGATGCCTCAACCTTTGATGCTGCATCACCGCAAGGCTTGCTCAAACGCAGTGCAAATCACCGCCACGTGCAGTCGGGTTGTTGTCCTCATGCCACGTGGAGAGTTGCCCCCAGCTAAGTACGATCCAGACAGGATATTGCAGCAGAGCACGCACCTTTCTCCTCCACCATCGCAACTACAGCAGCCACTAACTGTATGAATAACTGCTATCATGGATAACTGCTATGGGTAACGGTATACTGTAGTGCAATGCACCACACGAGCATTCTCGATCTGTTCGTCTATTGAACACGTACATACCTGTACCTGTACGTGGCATATCTTCGCACTTAGTCGGGCATCACCGACGCGTGGCAATCGTTGACTTGTTTTCTGTATGTGCCATACAAACATGCAGTCCGTTCTAAGCGGGTTTCTAGAAGACCCATTTTCTCGAAACCCGCGCTGGGCCACGTCAGCACTGCATTACACTTGCAAAGACTATACTGCCTTGTATTCGAAGCGTACAAGCTACCCTCCGATCTTTGACTTCCACGCGTTCCAGCCTGTCATTATCGTTTTAGCAGCGAGAAGCTAAGGATGAACCTGACGAAGATTATCCTCATGGCGGCGGCCGCCTTTGCCGGCGCCGTGGTGGCCGACGACACCAAGGGTCCTCGCGGCCCCGTGATCGGCATTGACCTGGGCACGACCTACTCGTGCGTGGGCATTTACAAGGACCAGAAGGTGGAGATCATCGCCAACGACCAGGGAAACCGTATCACGCCCTCGTACGTCGCCTGGGACTCGAACGACGAGCGTCTGATTGGTGACGGAGCCAAGAACCAGGCCACGATCAACCCGGAGAAGACGTTGTTCGATGTCAAGCGTCTCATTGGCCGCAAGTACAGTGACAAGTCGGTGCAGGCCGACAAGAAGCTGCTGCCGTACGAGATCATCAACAAGGAAGGCAAGCCTTTCATCGAGGTGGATGTCAAGGGCGAGAAGCGCCAGTTCGCCCCCGAGGAAGTGTCGGCTATGGTGCTCACCAAGATGAAACAGATCTCGGAGGGCTACATTGGCCGTGAAGTGTTTGACGCCGTCGTGACGGTGCCCGCCTACTTCAACGACGCCCAGCGTCAGGCTACCAAGGACGCCGGTACCATTGCCGGTCTCACTGTGCAGCGTATCATTAACGAGCCCACGGCTGCTGCCATTGCCTACGGTATTGACAAGAAGGCACAGGGCGAGAAGAACGTGCTGGTCTTCGACCTGGGCGGCGGTACTTTTGATGTGACGCTGCTGGCCATTGATGGCGGTGTGTTCGAGGTCCTGGCCACCAACGGTGACACCCACTTGGGCGGTGAGGACTTTGACCAGCGTATCATGCAGTACTTCATCAAGAAGTGGAAGAAGGACAAGAACCTCGACGTCGCGTCGGACAAGCGTGCCCTGCAGAAGCTCCGTCGTGAGGCTGAGCGTGTTAAGCGTGCCCTGTCGGCCCAGGCCCAGGCTCGTCTTGAGATTGAGTCTCTTCTGGACGGTGAGGACTTCACGGAGTCTCTGAGCCGTGCCCGTTTCGAGAAGCTCAACGAGGACCTGTTCAAGAAGACCCTCGGCCCCGTCGAGAAGGTGATGAAGGACGCCGACCTCAAGAAGTCGGAGGTGGACGAGATTGTGCTGGTGGGCGGTTCTACCCGTATCCCTAAGGTGCAGCAGCTGATCAAGGACTACTTCAACGGCAAGGAGCCCTCGCGTGGTGTGAACCCCGATGAGGCCGTCGCTTACGGCGCTGCAGTGCAGGGCGGTATCTTGGGCGGTGAGCAGGACGACCTGACCAAGGACGTGCTTCTGATTGACGTGGTGCCTCTGTCCCAGGGTATTGAGACTGTGGGCGGCGTCATGACCAAGCTGATCAACCGTAACACTGTGATCCCGACCAAGAAGTCGCAGACTTTCTCCACGTACCAGGACAACCAGCCCGCTGTGCTGATCCAGGTGTTCGAGGGTGAGCGTGCTATGACCAAGGACAACCGTCTTCTGGGTAAGTTCGAGCTTACTGGCCTACCCCCCGCCCCGCGTGGTGTGCCCCAGATTGAAGTGACATTCGAGATCGACGCCAACGGCATCCTGCAGGTGTCCGCCGAGGACAAGGGCACGGGCAAGGCTGAGACGATCACGATCACTGCCGAGAAGGGTCGTCTGTCCCAGGAGGAGATCGACCGCATGGTCCAGGAGGCTGCTGAGTTTGCCGACGAGGACAAGAAGGTCAAGGACCGCATTGATGGCCGTAACGCTCTGGAGGGCTACCTGTACAGCCTGAAGAACAACGTCGAGGAGAAGCTTGAGGACAAGATCGACGAGGACGACAAGGACACGGTCCTCACTGCTGTGCAGGATGCCATGGACTGGCTTGAGGATAACCAGGAGGCCGACAAGGAGGACTTCGAGGCGAAGCAGAAGGAGGTCGAGAAGCTTGTCAACCCCATCATGTCGAAGGTCTACCAGGGCGGTGCTGGCCCGGAGGGCGAGGACGACTACGATGACGACGATGAAGATGACGAGCACGACGAGCTGTAGAGGAACAAGCTTGAACCGCGCATAGCATTTGGAAAGTTTGTTGTCTCCGTTATTTCTTAAGTACAAGGTGATTTTTCCTTACATTTTGTAGTTCTTCTGGGTGTGTGGGACTGAATCGCATGTGGGTTGTGCAGAAGTCGATGTCGCCAGGCCAGTCATCTGTTAGCCGGTTTGGCACCAAACAACTTCAACGTGATGGGGTTCGGAGGCGACGATCGCGCGAAAAATGCGCAACACCGAAGCACCGAAATGGAGATACGGGGGCTTGCGTGCAACACGCCAGATATGTTAAAGGCACCCGAAGCAGTTGAGTACGACGAACGTGGACACTGGTGGTCGTCTCCACTGCTACACATGACGCGCACGGCGTAACCACCGCTGCACCAGAGCTAAATAGTGCCCGCACCTGTGGAAATCCACTCGCTCTAACTTTCCAGCTTTCGAATGGGAATGGGTAAGGAATGCATCGTACAGCTCTCCAGTTTCGGATCAAATCTAAAGTAATTTGTTCTACATGTAGCGTGATGACTGGCGAGCAGTGGCAACTATGCGGTCTTCACAGATCGAAAAACAGCTTCAACAAAGTGTCATCGAAACTCCAGCAATGCTCAGAATTTCCACTGCCCAGGGGGCCATCGAAAAAGGTGTGACTTGGTGGTGCCTCGTCGCTTACGAGATCGTGCACCAGTCAGCCATTCGTGAAAAGCGGTCAGGCTAACATCATGGAGCCAGCAAGAGCGCCAGGCATCCGGTGCTGTCGACACCTTCCCTGCTCCGGCACTGGCATCCTGCTGAGCTCCTGGCGAGGTAAATGGCTGCGTCAACATTGCGCTGAGCGGCGTAGTCGTTCTCACTCCTCAACTTGCAGAGACCCAAGCAGCAGCACCCACAACCAGCCTCAATGACGGACAGCTACATCGGTAGCAGTTGCCGAGGCAGCATCCGAAGCTGCGACTTCCAGAGCAGCAACAACAGTGCCGCTTCACCCGTGTCCGCACGCAACGCTCTGCTGTCCGCGTCGTCTATCAACGCTATCGTGACCGACCGTGAGCTGTTCGTCACCGCAGCGAGCGTCATCCCAAAGCTTCGATCGGTGATGGAATACCGCAAAGACAGTCTTCGGAGTAGTATCCGAAGAATGACATCATCAAACCGACAACAAGCGCCATGCTGGGTCGTCAAAAAGCAGCAGCATGGGGCAGAGATCAGCGAATTCGATCGAGCCAAGCTCCCATCGACCAAAAGCGACGCCCCCACTTGGTTTCGCGGCAATACTCGAGTCTCCGATGTTCGCCATTCAATGGTCGAGCCTCGCGGCTCCATCTACAGTCGCGATGCCTTTCTGGGGGAACACACGCAGTCCGAAGTGCGAGCACGAGAGCTGTTGCAGTGGCCACTGAATGACAGCAGCGTCGTCTACGCGGTCTCCGCCCAAGTGACGCTGAGCTGCAGGCTGGATGAGGCCATGACGATGCTGTTCAGCCGCGACTCACTGCAGTTTGATGGCAGCATGGGCGCGCTTTTCGGTGCCAGGAAATACAAAAGCGGAGACTTGTTAGTGTCGCGCGAGTTCCGCAAGAATCTACACACTGTGCTGGCGATGGACCACGCCGCTTGCTGGGAAGACGACGACCTCAACGATCTCTCGCAGCCTGGCTGGGTCGCGCTGCAGTCGGTGGTTTTGCGCTCTCGACGGTCGTTGAACCCCATGACAGCAGCTAAACACACGAGTCGTCGACAGAGACTTTGCTTCGCTGCGTACTCGCAGTACTGCCCCGACACGAACGAAGCTTTCTACACCATGAAGACCTTGCCCAAGCCCATGCACGACAAATTCACCCGCCGCAGAAACGAACGCGCTGCCAACCAGGCGATTCAAGGCGACATGGAGCATATTTCCGCTGGCTATCACCTAGCGAGTTCGTACAGCAGCTTGAGTGGCCACCAAACACGAATTGTCATGACTGCGTACGTCACCAGTCCACCAGCTCCAGTATCCAACGTATATCGAGCTCGTTCACGGTTCTGGGGGAAAGAACCTTCTGGTTCTTCACGACACTGCGCACCACAGAGCGCCAATGTCGAGGCCAAGTACGTGGTGAACTTACTGGCTGCTGCAACGACGTCGTTTGAACAACTCGTTCGCCGTCGTCGATTGGGATACCAGCCAATGCTGCACATGCCCGTGGCTCCAGACGCAGATCAAGACAACAGATGCACGGTGTGTCTTAAAGCTTTCGGGTTGCTGCGCTCGCAACGATTCTGCCAGCTCTGCGCTCACCGAGTCTGTCGTGAGTGTTCGCGGAAGTTTGCGGTGGAGCCCGTGGCGCGTAAAGTGCGTCGCAATCGAATCTGCTTCGCGTGTGTAGCTCATGTGGACGCTAGCGTGTTCCAACAAGATGATCCGCTCCTCCACAGAGTTTCAACTGCAGCAACCGCTGGCACCGCGGACACTCGGCCGGTTGAAGATGCCGCTAATACGAAGATTTCAACCGCCTTCTACGACATCTTGCTCAAATCCGACGATACTGTACGCTTCTCTCAATCAACCGATGCCCGAACAGCACCATACGACGCACAAATGCACAGATTAGATCGCAGCAGCAGCGCAGCTACCGCCTCAACGTCCTTCTCCTCGACGCCCGGCCGTCAATTAGCCGACGCGCTGTTTTCAAGCGACCCGTTGACCCGAGCACGAGCACTGGAGATCGTACGTCAAGTAGTGAAGCAAGTGACGTCCAACTCGGCACCTACGAGTTCAACGTCGACATCGTCTTCAACGTCCGCGTCTTCGATTCCAGTGTTTCACCCGCAGTATCCGGACAGGAAAATGGTCGACAAGTACCTGGAGGCACGTCTGCATCTGTCGACCATTTCTAAGAGCAGCGACCTCAACAGAGAAACCCCACACAGTCGGTTAAGCTCGTCTTACAACCGTCAGGAAGTGACACAGCGCCGTCGACGCAGTACCAGCGGCAAGTGCTTCTCGTCTTCGGCGCAGGTCAACACTAGACCTTCCGTCGTGCCTCGACCATGGACGACAGCGACGAACCTGGAAGTGGAACTGGATCTGGACGAAGACTTGGACTCTGCAGCGCTAGACTCAATCTGCGAGGTTGCTGCCGGCCGAATGCGATGCTCCATCGCGTACATTGTGGCGCTCAACGGTTCCCACAGTTTTCACTCCCAGCGAGTCGTAGGGTCTTCCGGCGCTCCACGTCCATGGACTGACGAAGTGACGGTGTGTCCGTTCTCTCTAGTGGCTAACGGCAAGCCGTTCGTGATTAAGGACCCGATACGAGACCCTCAACTGCGGCATCTGCGTCTTGTGCGCGACATCGGCGTGCGCTTCTTCGCCGGATTCCCCATCAAATCACCGGACGGCTCTGTCGTTGCCTGCCTGTGCACTCTGGACGCCAAGACCCGAGAGAAAATATCACTGGAAGACCTCAGGGCCATGCACGCGCTGTCCAAGCTCGCGTCGGATCTCTTCGAGGAGGAAGTTAACCCGTACACGCCCCGCTAAGTGAAGAGTGACTTCAACATGCAGTTATGTTTCAGTTAAATGTTACAATTTCAGCTTCAATACCGAAATCCAGTTCTGCTGTTGTGCACCCCACGAGCTCTGGGCCATGCGGATGCGTCTTCTAACGCGTTTAACGCGCGCGCCTGTGCGTTCGAAGGCGGCGCCAACGTCTGCGGTACAACCTGCGCCTATCCCAAACACGAAGGAGACGTCGTACAGCAATGGAACGGGCTGGGTGGGCTTCGTAACGACGGCAGCGGCGTTAAGTGTCGTTTACCTCATGCATCGAGAAACACCCAGTAGCGACGTCGAGTGTGGGTCGAGCGATGGCGCGTGGTGGAAGAGCTCCAAAATGGACCAGCGAGGCCACTACGCTCTGCTGAAGGAGCTCGGCAGAGGAGGTTCGAAGGATTGATGCTAATTGAAAGCTGTAGGAATTCTTAACAGTTTTATTGTTTGTTTCTTTGATTTTTAAAAGGGTTTTCAATTGTTCGCCTTGCAGTTGACATGAAGACGGACGAGGTGAGCGATATCGGGGATTGTAGGCGGCCTTACGACTACAGAACAGCTTAAACTTTTGTTTTTTTATTTACGTTGATAGATGCTGGCAGCCAAGATTTTTGACCCAAAATGCGCTTCAACGGAAGCGATTCAGGCTGAGGTAGGTGCATTTTAATTGTTGGAAGCTTATGTACTAACCAACTGGCTGGTTATTTGGCACAGATTGACATTCTACGGCACCTTGGCGCACAACGCAACATTGTGTCGCTGCATGATGTGTTGTATCTCAAGAATGAAACTATCATGTTGACGGACTTGGTCGAAGGAGGAGAACTCTTCGACTATATTGTCGATATGGTCGGTGAAGTCTGCAATTGTCTACTGTACGTATAGGCGTTTAATCGATTCTAAAATGCCATTTTCAGGGATCAGTATCAGAGCAAGATGCAGCTCACCTGCTACAAGATGTCTGTCAAGCACTTGCCTACGTGCACTCACGTGGAGTTTGGTGAGTTTTTATACTGCGAAAATGGCGTGGTAGAAAATTTACGTTTGCTGTATCTGCAGCCATCGCGACCTAAAGCCTGAAAATGTCTTACTGTCCGACCGGTCCGCCAAAGCAAACGTCAAAGTAGCGGTGAGTAGGCGCTATTTAAGTCCCTCCCGCTGATAAAGTGCATGTATTAACTTTCCGCTTTTTGATTTATCGCCAGGACTTTGGTTTGAGTCGGCGACAGCGACAAGGAGAGCAGATTATTGAAAAATTTCCGAATGGGACTGTGTAAGTTTACAACAAAGTACTCCTGCACTTACGCAATGCTTCAATTGACTAATGTGGCGTTTTATTTAGCGCGTATTGGGCCCCTGAAATCATTACACGCCATCCTCAGGATTTCAGCGTTGATATGTGGGCATTTGGCGTTTTGGTATGAAAGTGATTAACTTCTTGCCTCCGTTTTAGTTCTTGGGGGCACTGATGTTCGATGTACTGCTTTAGGCCTACATCACGTTGACAGGAGTGCATCCATTCGACCCGCGAGGGGACAAATCCGACGCTGAAATTGTGAAGGAGATCGCGAATGGAAGTTATGACGGTAAGTTCCGTTGCCTAAAACTTTCAAGTTTTGTGTACTGATTACCGATTCGTCGTGTAGTGGAGAACAAATGGTACAAGAGTCTTTCTGCAGATGCTAAGAACTTCTTGACGCTACTGCTGGACTCAGATCCATCCAATCGGTTGACTGCTAAGCAAGCCATGCAGCATCCATGGCTCAGTGGACTCACGACGTCAGCAGAGCCCTTCGACAGCGGCCACACTCAGCGACTTCAAGCGTACCAGCGTCTGCAGCAACTACGGGCTAACGTTTTGGCGGTCGTCATGGGCTTGCAACACGCTAAACTCGGTAAAAATTCTGATGATGATGAACAGCACCTCACGCCCCACCGCACATCGACAATGAATATGGACATGTTCAAGGAGACGTTCGCTCTGTTTGACAAAGATGAATCTGGCTGCATCGATCGGAAGGAGCTGAAGGACATGCTGTTGGCACTGGGGCAGCAGCTTTCCAGGTTTGTTCGGTCTCAGGTTTTTCTTCACATTTCAGTAAATTAACCAACATAACGTTGCTTGCAGTTCCGAGATTGACGAGATCATGCGGCAAGCCGATGTTGACGGTGATGGGAAGATTTCATTCACTGAGTTCGTGAGCATGATGAATCAGCGGCTATTCCGTCGGTACTGTACAGATTCTCTTTGACCGGCTTACGCTTAAGTGCAATTGAGTTTAATTTTTCTCAACATGTAGTGGAGACCTGACGGCTGGAGACCTCAAAGCTGCTTTCGATGTACGTTCCCGCAACTCTGTGGATAAACATGGTGATGATTTCCACTAACGCAGTTTGTTTCTATGCGCAGACTTTCGATGTCAACCACGATGGATTCATCACGAGCGTTGAACTCGAGCACATCCTTCATGTCCTCGGCAACAAGCACATCAGTAACGAAGAAACCTGCAAGATCATTCAAGCAGCAGACAAGAACGAGGACGGAAAAATTGACTATGAGGAATTCTGCGCTTTGATGCAGCAGCAAACACACATTGAGGATGGACACTCAGGTGATGATGCTGAGCGAGGATGACAAACAGCAGAACTGTGGTTGGAAGTGCTCGACAATGCAGGGAAGTTTCTCCCAGTTGTAGGTGAAGTAGTCGGTTCGAATGACAATGAATTAAGTTTGTCTGATAAAGTCAAGTGTTAACACTCAAGTGTGGAGGCGTTTGTGATTGGAATTCGTCTAGCAGAGGTGCAAATTTTGCACACCTCCATCAGCTTTAGCTGGCTTCTATACATTTGTTTTCGAGACAACGACCGAGTTCCCAAATGTCGCCGAGCACGTATGGCTAGTCGGAAGCAATGGGACGCCCATGCGGTGCTGTTCGTGTCGACGAGGACCCGATACTTCGCCGCCGCCATGCGATAGTAGCCATATGCTGAGCTTCACGCTGTGCTCCGAGCACTGCTCGACCGGAGGTCGTTCGTTTTAGCACAGTTTTCATTGAAAAATTTAAAGGTCAATTTCTTGTAAAACTAATGATATCATAATAGACAGGTGTATCAGATTATGAAAGCCGTTTTACATTGCCAGAAAGTAACTATTTTAAAGCAATTGTATTGATATACTCATATAAAGAAACATCGATTTTCTCAGGTTTGTAAAAGTTCATCGACTATCTTTTCAGCAAAGGGACGACGGAACCTCCATACTGAACGCAAGTGGCTCCCCACAATACGTTACACCGCGCGGCAGGCAGAAGAGATGGAGGCGTCGGCCAGCGCAGCGGAGAGCTCGTCGCCCGTGAAGCCCCACGTGGAGTCGCCTCGTGCCATCGGAGAACTCACAGCTGCAGCGATGAGTCCGTCAACTCCGACCGAGAGCTACGAGGCTGAGGTGGAAACGGAGAAGAGTCCCGTTGCGTCCCAACTGGAACTGCACAAGCCTCACGAGGACGGCGCTGAGTCAGACAAGGCGCGGACAGACAGTGACGATGAAGAATATACTGTTGACTCTGTGCAGGAGCCTACAACGCCAGTGGAAGCTCCAAAAACGCCAGTTGAAGCGCCTTCGACCCCTCGAGATGAGCCTACGACGTCTGTAGAGGACCACGAAGAGCCTACGACGCCTGTAGATCAGCCCCCAGAGCAAAATTTTGAGGATGAAACTGTTCCTGTAGTTGTCCATGAAGTAGAGCTGGAGGTGCAGTCGCCGCCGCAGTCGCCTGTTAATTCTAAAGATGCCGGAGAGATAGGCGAGCAGGTTCACGAGGTTGAGCTAAAGGTACAAGAACAGGTCCAGGAGCATGAAGTGGAGCTTGTGATCCCGTCGCCGAAACGGCCGGCCCCGTTGAACCTGGTGCATCATGATATTGACGACGAGGCCAGCGATAGTGACGAGATGGACGGAGGAGCTGGTAGCGACGATAATGATGAAGGCGCTGATCTCGGCACACCTTTGGGTTATGGCGGCGCCGCGGACTTCGGAGAGGGTCAAGACGAGTTTACGTCGCATCGCTTCTTAGGTCCCAGCGTGGCTTCTGATCCCTCGTCGGCCCGCGCACTGCACAGCTTGCGTCGAGTTGCACTTCATGACAAGCCGCCTCGCTTCGTTAGCGAGGCACCCGTCGTCGCGGCGAGCTCTGGTAGCGTGACAAGCAGCGGGGAGTCATCGGGACGGAATTCGTCGAGTGCGAGCGCGATTCACGCCCCAGATGCCAAGTCTGGCCTGCGATCGCAATCCGAAGCTGACTACGTGGAACACCCTCTCAACACGTACACGTTAACGTTCACGGAGCAAGTGCTGGGATTCAACACGAACGTCGTCGTCTCGTTAGAGAATGAGTTGCTTGTCGAGGTCTGGAGTGTGGATAAGGACAGCCCCGCGCAGCGTGGTGGTGTGGTGGTCGGCGACTACTTGATTAGCGTGAATGGTCAGCACATCGAGCCGCACATGACCAAGGAGCAGGTATTTGACATTATTCAATCGTCGACGGTCCCGCGAACACTTGTCTTCCAGCGTGACGTGCATGACAAGGATGGCTCACAGTCCAAGAGTCTTCCTGACAAGAAGCATTCCCCCGGAAAGCCGCTTATGGGTCGTCTTGGTGCAGCCATGAGCCAGGGAGCGTCCATTATTGGCTCCAAGTGGAAGCGCAAGAAAACGATCGTCCATGCGAATTCGTTCTGTGATGGCTGTGGTATGGATCCAATCGTGGGTGCTCTCTGGACTTGCAGTGTATGCTCAAACTACAACTTATGCAGTGAATGCTACGACTTGGGCACTCATGGCATGGAGAATTCGGAGCAGACACAGGCACTGAGCGAGGCTATCGTGCAGTATAAACTACAGAAGAAGTGCAAGCAATTTACAGACGAGTTCCTGTTATCGCTTCGTCGCGACATCTGCAAGGGACGACCCGACAAGTTTGAATACCTTGGCGAGTGGATTGCCAACATTGTTGTGGGCACCTCTGCGGCCAAGATCACAGTGCGCGGTATCGAGATCCCATCTCTTCCGCCTGCAGCTCGCCAGCGATTCGTGTCATATCTCATGCCGTTGGTATCAAACAGAACTGACATTGAGGTGAACATTGAGTGGCTACCAGACGATGCGGACCACATTAACGCTGCCAGTCGTGCAAGTGTAGATCGAATGAGTGCTGGCGCATATGGCAGTGGCGATGAAGAGGACCACGGCGTTCCTCCTGAGAACTTAGAGAAGCTGCGCATCTGGATCTCCGACAAGAAGACACGAACCACGTCGCCGTTTGCGTGAGAGACCTAGGGACGTTATTTGCATGTGGTGATGTGGGAAGCAACGGATGAGGCAGGCGACTTCAGTCTTCGTGCCGATGATAAAGCGGGCGCATCTTAAGTCATTTATCAAGTCCTTCCTAGTGAGGATAGCACCCGCCAAAAAATAGTTAGAGGGCTTCTCTTGTTCTTCTTCTTCAACAACACTTGTGTAGCCATGTTCTAACATTTATCAGTTAAATGGTAGTTGAAACCCCAAAATACGATACCGAACGAATTATTAAATTTGCAAAGATTCAAGCGTGTGGCAGCAAAGAGGTCCTGCAATAACCCTCGCAACTCACCGACCGGACATGATGCTGGCCTCGCTGCGCTCGCAGATGGGCGCTCTGACGCTCCGCCCGGCCGCGGGCAGCGCCTTCATGGGACGCGTAACCCGAGCGACACTATCAACGACCGCCGTGGAGGGCGAGGCCGCTGCATCGGATGAGGACACGGCTGCGTTCCTGAGCTCCACGTCCCCCGCGGAGCCGCGCACTGTCAAGACTGTAAAGCGTGCGATCCGCGCTAGTCCCCGCAAGTTGACGTACCTGGCCCAGCAGATTCGTGGACTTCCGGCCAACGAGGCTATCCTGCAGATGAAGTTCTCGCCTAAGCGCAAGGCCGAGATCTTCCAGAAGACGGTGCAAAATGCTATCAACTTGGCCGACATCAAGTACCAGATTGAGCCGGAGAATCTCAAGGTGGCCGAGTGCTTTGTGAACAAGGGCACCTTCCTTAAGCGTCTGCGAATCATGGGCCGAGGTGCGGACGCAAGAGTTTTTTTTTTTTTTTTCAGGACGAGTGTGATGACCTAACAAATTTGTTGAAATTTAGGTCGTTCGGGTGTGATGCACCACCCACACACGCACCTGACCGTGATTCTGCGCGAGTTTGACCCGTCCAAGAAGCCATTGAACCGTCACATGACGAAGAAACTGGCACGCGAGAACGCCAAGAAGCAGTTGGAGCAGGAGACGACTGCAGAGGAATAGATAGAGCGGCCCACAGACGTGTGTACATCCTACAATTGAGTAGCTTGGTCGGGATGTTGCAACGGAGCTTGCTTGCGGGCGACATCTCCATAAACTTAGGCGACATGACTGTAGTGACGGAATGCACTGCTATTTTTCGTATACCAGACAATGTTGTCCTCCACGGTACTACTTCATTGGGTTGACGTTTCCTACCCAGATTACGAAACACTGGCGCTGTTACCAGTCCGAAAGAAGTGATGAACCACGTGGCAATAGCTTACTTGGATTCACTATCGAGTTCCATCTCGTATTATTGTGTCTCTCACGGTATTCTTTTCTTGGATAAGTATCGATCTTCTCACTCCCAATCGAACCCCCAGGAAGAGACTCAAAGCAATTCACACAGACAACATGAAGTGGTCGGAACAGCTCGGTGCCAAGCTCCTAACGAAGGACGGCCTTCAGGACACGGACTACAAGCTGGCCGGCAAGAAAGTGGTAGGCTTCTACTTCAGCGCGCACTGGTGCCCTCCGTGCCGCCAGTTCACGCCCTTCCTCAGTGCCGTGTACGACGATATGGTCGAGGAGCACCCGGAGTTCGAGCTCGTGTTTATCTCGTCGGACCGTGACCCGTCGCAGTACACGGAGTACTTCAACGAGATGCCGTTCCTGGCTCTTCCTTTCGAGGAGCGTACGGCCAACCAGGCCATGAGCACCAAGTTCGGCGTCACGGGAATCCCCATGCTGGTGTTCGTGGATAGCGAGGGCAAGGTGATCACCATGGACGGCCGCAGCGTCGTGGCCAACTCGCGCGGCGATGTGGAGAAGCTGTGGGAGCAGCTCACCAAGTAAAGAGGCCACTGTGTTGACGCGACGCCGCTTGGATTGGATTTAATTCATTGGTGCGACAGCGTCTTCTTTTTCAGAGCTTTTGAGAAAGAATATGATGTGTTCCCTTTGCTATAATGTATTAGTCGTACGTCCTTGAGAGATTTGTGGTGCTTTGGTTTGTTGCGAGCGTCGCAGACTTCTGAGCAGGGAGAGTTTTGACGCGACGGATACTGTGTCTGGATTACGAAGATCTTCGTGCTTAGGAGCTGACGAAGATGTGAAAGAGGTAGCTTCAGTGGCCTTGGAGAGGTTGGGATAATGACTGATGCCTGCACCACCACGCAAGGCCATGACGCGACGAGATCTGCCGGATGAAGGGTCTGGAAAGAGGCCATGCAGTACCGAGCTCGTCTGGAAATACTGATCGCGGAGATGCCGATGCCGACGTGCATGCTGAAAGGTAGAGGATGCTCGTGCTTGACCAGCTTCATGCGTTGTCTCCAGCGCAGCCAGGCGACTCCAGTTCGCATCGGGATCTAATAACTGCGAGATTCGAGCGTCAAGTGCTTGAAGCAGTAGAGCCATTTCTGCAGCAGCACAAGAGAAACTCACTGGATACTGCAGACGAACAAGCGTCTCGACGTCTACGCGAAGCGCCAGTAGCAAAAGTGGCACGAGCACAGCAAGTTGTGGTCGGGAAGTGGAGCGCTGTTTACGCTCTAACTTGGATCGGAGCATAGCGAAATTCTGCGCAATGGAGACAAAAAGCGTGTCTTGCTCGGTGCCGGCTCGCCCCTGTTCTGTAGTTGTTGATGAAGTGTGTATCACCGTGAGGAAGAGATATCGAAGTGTGCTCTGGACAAGCTCTACCATAGCAGGGCTTAGCAGAGCCTCGTATAGTACAGTCCGTGTGTCTTCGTCACCCTCAGTCAAGCCTAATGAGGCTAATGGCAGCACAAGGTAGAACTCATTGTGCATGTCGGCCACAGTCTCGGCGCGGGTTTCTGGTGGTACTCGGCGCTCGTCTGCAGATGCGCGCCGTCGCTGTGCCTCCCTGTTGGCGATAGCGCCAAGAGCTATTGGTGAGCCAGGCGTCGTATTTAATGCTGGTTCCTCTGCCTGGTTTAGCGATAACGTACCGACTAAGTCAGCACCGATCTCTGTGTGAGTTCCATAGAGCTGTAACACGTCAGGTTGAGGTAACGGTGTGGCCAACTTGAACGGCAGCAAGAATTTGCGCTTCATGTCGTCGAAGGTGAAACATACCGTGCCAATTTGAAAAACGTGCTGGGCCTGTTGGCCTCGGATTTGCCGTCGTGGCGATAACAATGCCACCATTGGAGAAGTATCGCTCGCTTCTTCTCGCTTAGAACCTGGTCTTCCTTCTGGTTTTACTGGAGTTTGTCCTGCTAGAGTAAGTGCTTTCGGGTTCAAATCAATCGCCAACACGTCAGACAGGGACCCACGGGATTTCCAAGCGGCTGTAACAGCGCATTTCTCCATTGGAAGGTGTTGCAGCACCATTGCAATATTCTCGGGGGTGGAGCTTGCGCCAATGCCTTGCAAGTAGCGGATAGCGAACTCGTCCTTGACTGCTTGAGTCAGTCGAGGCGGTACTGCAGTCGGCGTTTGCTGCGGTTTGAGTGGGATAGTTACGTGCAATGCCTGCACAGCAGTAGGTGCATCGACAGTGTCGTCCTGGACGGTGACAGCTCGTCGATATCGAGCTGGAGAACGCATGATCAATTCTCGGATGTTGAAGTGCTTCATATAGGTTGTCCCTTTTACCATTGGCTGGGAATTGACCTGATCCGATTGGTCAAAACAAAATATTAATTTGAATTTTGAACCCGTCGTCTCCCGCCCCAATTCCGCACAAGCATCGTCTCGCTCAGCTAAAATGGCCAAGACACCGCGCCCCATGTATGATGAAGACCCAGACGCCCTGTACCGTGGCGCTCCTACGCGCGTGCCTCGAGTGCGCGCGATTTCGTCCACAGACCGCCTGCTGAAGCCCACGAAGGCGTCGCTGGCGGGATCAAGGAAGAAGGTGCTGACCGGCAAGGATAAGGAACTGGCAGAGGCGCGCGAGACGGCGCGTAAACGTCGGCGCCTAGCGCGCGTGGCCAAGGAGAACGGACGACTGACGATCCCTCAGTCCCCAAAATTACACAAGCTCAAGAAGTCTGCGCCTCGCTCCCGCGCTGACATGTTGACGCGGACGTCTCGCGAGCTGCTGGAGATCGCGGCCATCCGCAAGCGAGTACAGGCCCAGAAGCGCAAGACGAAGAAGTACCATGACGCTACAACACACGGAACGGCCCCAGGCAAAAGTGACCAGTTCTCAAAAGCTCTTTCGGCAAGTGGAGGCGTTGGAGTCCCGGCTGTTCGACGTCCGAAACTCACGACGCCTGTGGGGTTCGAGTTTGAAATTGACAAGCGCGCGGCGGCGGCAGAGACTCGTAAGAGTCTTAAGAGGAAAAGTGTGGCGGTAACGCAGCATGCAATGATGGAGGAGGTGACGGAAGAAGATGCAAATGCCGAGGAGGAGAGCAAGCCGCCACTCAAGCAGCGGCGAAAGTCGGCTGCAGCATGAGTTTGAAATGGATGAAGTGTGATTGTGCTGAGAGCCAAGCAGGTTGTCGTGATCTGCTGTCTCTGGTGAACTAATGATTTAATGCCATTTTATAGCTGACCCTTGTTGACTCAATGGCTGCTAGCCTTGATGACACTGTATTTCGCAGATAACGGTCCTTGGCATCCGACAAGCGATTCTTGGCCTACCTAGCTAAAGCTAGGATACCCTCGCGGAGAGAGCAACCGCTGAAGTTGAGACAAAGGAAGTCGGCCGTGACAAATCTCGTCCGTGATCTGGTCTCAAATTGACGTGCATTGCGTGAGCGCCCCCGAATCCGAATGGTTTGCCCCAGGCAGACGGCTCAGATGGACAGCCCACCGGTCGGGAAATGGCAGCGACGGCCGACCCGCACGTTTTAAAGTCTTGAGCATTGCTGATTCAGTGCCGAACCTCCCCGAACTTGACTCGCCCGTCCCTCAAGGTAACTTCTTAGGGATGCAATGGTAGTCTCGCATCATCACAGCGTTTCTGCCTGCTACTGGATCCATCCTGCAACACAAAATGTAATGCATTTGTGGTCACTACATGTATATCTCGTCGGGTCAGTCCTCTGCCGCTACTGTGCACTGCACAGTGTGCAGCCTACACTTCAGACTGTCATTCGCAGCACCCTACTGCACTACAGTGCAGGGCCTTCAACATGTATCCCAGCTCCGACTACATCTCGCGCGCGGCCTGCACCTGCGCTCGTGAAATTATGAGACGGCCTTGCAGCTCTTTCGCTTTAAGTCTCCTCGCTCTACGGCCGTCGGCGAAGGCAGATCTTGTCGCACGCAGCCAAGATCCCGACCGCGGCGTCCGACCGCAGCCAGCATCGCACCAGCGACGTCAAGCGGCACCAGTGCCGCTACGTTATAGCGTCGCCTAGCGGATACAACAAATTTTTGTGTGGGCCCACAAAAAAAGATTTTTGGTCCCGCGGTGATGGGCACTTCGCGCGTGAAGACACTGCGAACGCTGGTGCTCAAAGTATTTCGAATTATACACACATCAAGTCAGCAGCCCAACTGCCGACGAACGCGGACGAAAGTTCGTTCATCGAACTCATCCCGAAGGGCAAGTTTCCAAAGTGCGAGTCCTGCCTCTGAAACTCTGGAGTAAACGCCGTTGAAGCAAGTGTTAGCTCCAAGCTGACTGCCTGCTAAGAGCATTTTTCTTATCTGCATGTGCCGATTATTGTAAGCCGTCATTGTAGGCTCTCAAGTTGAGAGTTGCATCACTCCTATCCGAGACCCACACAAGCAGGAGTACAGGAATCCACCTAAAAATGTATAGCTACCTGATGAGAACGTCAGCATGTTCGGTCGAGTTTTCCTTGGAAGAGCACGGCGAGCGTCGCAGGACGCGGCCGCGCTTCCCAAAAGCGGTGTTGCGGCCTCATCACACCATGGAAAGATGAAGCTTGCATGCATGCCTCCTGGTGGAAGCGACGAACGGTGTCTCATACACAACCAGCTCACTGAGCGGAGTCAGCATCAAGCTGATGCCCGCTTGATGCAGTCCATGCAACTCTGCTGGACTAAAACCATGCGAGCTCCGCACAAGCGAAAGGAGGAAAAAAAAGAGCCTGCGAAAGGAAGCCGGCCGAAGCGAGCGTCATGTTCGCAGGCCGAGTACTGAACTGGGACGACGCCAGTAGTGTGTGAATTCGCAGCAGTGCCGTTGGTCAAGCGCTGTTAAAAACAGATTCGCAGTGCAGTACAGTCAACTTCAACGCCTGCGACCTTCAGCGCGGAGACCGATCTTTTTCTGGATCGCAGCACCGCCAGGAAGCAACACGCTGGACTCCGTTACAGCATTTTGCGACACGCACATGCTCGAACGGGGGATAGCGAAGTTATTTATTTTGTTTTCGTACGGGTAACACAAAATGTGCCGAGATTTTCATGTGACGTATGAAGGCACCTGGTTTCATTCTCGATCGGAGCTAGCCTAGTTTTTCACGAGGATTAGTCAGGCTGTGGTCATCAGCAGGTAAGATTCTTGCATTTCCAACGCTTCTGCCACAGCAAGTCGGCGCAGGCCTCGGGGTGAGAGACAGCATACGCGATAAGACATCGGGTCGCCTGAAATGCTGCTGTCTGTGCGATTAGCTAGGCTGTTCCAACTGATAGCAATCACTATGAGCCAAGCTTTCTAGCATCTGTGCTGGAGTATGGCGCTATCCATACGGTGAAGAGCCGCAAGTGCCTCTGGAGTAGAGGTTTTCACTGTAGTGATCTCAGAGAAACAGGCGAGTACGAGGAACGTCGACGCGAAAATATACCTGCCGGGACCTTTACGTCACAGCGCCTGCGATGCTGTATCGTGTCCGAACTCGTTTACTGTTGTCAGCGGAGAACGCTCCGAAATGCATTTCGCGTTGCCGTTGTGAGCTTTGGTGATACAACTGGCAGCAGCGCTTGTTTAAATGAAATGGCAACATATTGGCAAGTTGGCAAGTCAAGCAATAGCAGCAGCATCTTTCTGACCACCGTTCCTGGATAGCCTGAGGCAAGCCGCAACCGGCCATCGCGTTTTTGTATGTCGCCTGGCGCCGCGACTACTGCGCGCCGCAGCTTGGAGCAAAAGCTGTTTTCACCATTCAAGTCGTGCACACTCAGTTGTGTTGACCATCGGCCGGGGAAGCATGCGGATACGTCAGTGCCCGCCTTCTGGCGGCAGTTCTCACTCCACGCCAGCGAATTCTTCTAAGCGCTCGTAAATTACCGTCGATAATTTTAGCAAGCATTTTCCATCTGAGATACCGCAGCGTACTGTACCGGAACTGAACAGACGAGCCGGCGGGATACCCAGCTGCCATTGGTCAATCTTTTCGCTGAGGACCGCTCTGAGCCATAAGTTACCCCTACCCTCTTTCGCATTGCCCATCCCCTTTTTTCGCCCGGCTAGGGCCACCTTCGTGTCAAAGGCGAAGCCAAGCTAAAAAAGTGACCAGCGGCCTCCGCCTAATCACATCAATCGCTCAGCTCCATTTCCGATTTTTGCTTGAGCCGCGCACTTCGCAGCACCAACACAGCAACCATAGCAACTCCAACCGCCGTAATGATGATGCCTACCAGCACCCACGGAGGCAGCCTCGTCGTCTCTCCGGCGCCCTCGACGCCGATCACGCGCGGACTCTGGTCTGAGCAGGAACACGAGCAGTTCCTGCACGCCATGAAGATGTTCCCGACGGGCCCGTGGCGCTCCATTGCCGCTTTCATCGGCACGCGTTCCATCAAACAGGTGCAGACGCACGCGCAGAAGTACCAGCAGAAGATCAACCGCCGGCGACGTGGTCTGCGCAAACAGAAGAAGAAATTCGTTCGCCCCGAGCACCGCGTCGACGCCCATGCCACCGGTTGCATCCAGCGCGTGAAGAACTTTACAGTGCAGGGATCGCCGCGATCTCCGTCGGCTTTTCCCATCAGCGCCATGTCCCCAATGAGCGGTGGCTTCGGACAGCTACTAACGGGCGGTTGCAGCCCTGTAGCAAGCGATTCCGGCAGCAGTACCAGCAGCTTTTCTGCTTTAGACTTGGATGTCGACATGGATTCGCTGCTGTGTGATCTGGAACCTCTGCCGTACACGCCCGGAGTGTCGTTTGAAGATGTCCTGGTTGATGACGCCTACCGACAAGACGTGCAAGAATCTGTCAACCTGCTTCTTGCCTAATTTATTGCGCCTCCGCGGCAATCCGTAGTAACACCTCAAGAGAAGTCTTAACAAACAGCCGAGTGCAACAAGATAATATCATTTATACGCTTTATCTTCCTTTGTCTTCAATCTGTGTGATCTGTGCGTTTCCCACTGATGCATACTGCCGCAGTTTCTGCGGCTACGTTTATACCGAGGTGAGCCCTGTTGGACCGAGATTCTTGATGCCACCGAGGCGATCATACTTGAAGCGGCAGTTTGGAGGAGTTTCATATCGACAACAAAACTGTTTTATTCAAGACCCGAGTCTCTTCGCTCAGCACATTTAAAGCAGCGCGGAGAGCGAAGTGCTTGAGTCTCAAGGCTTGAGATCATCCCCAAGGGATCGCCGAGTTGAGTTGCTCGACATGACAACTCGTGCAAATCGTCGCAACTGACGGTAAGAAGATATTTTGTGATTTGTGATATTGTGGGGACCAAAATAATATTTTGAAAATATAATTGAAGGAATACTGGTACACTTATTTTGGATAGGATTGCTGCAAATTAGGAAGAGAAATTCAACCAACGTGTGTAGTCTATGCTTAACTTTAGCTGCCAAATAGATACAGACTGCACCCTCAAATTATTGTGTGCGGTCGGATTTCTTCCGGGGCCGCGCTTGCGAGTACACCGACAACTCCATTGATGATGTTCCGTCGTACCGTATTTTCTATAATAACGCACACCCAATGTCGCCAAATTCTCTTGAGTAAGGCCTTACTGCCTCAAAAGCTGAGTTCCATTGACTGTAGAGGTAAAACACCCTCGCCTTCCGATTGGCGGTGCTTTCCTGGTTGAGAAATAGTCCTGGAAAGCTGTGGTAGTTACTTCACACCCTAACCAGTTCTGCTCCCGTCAATCCAGAAAACTTAAGTTTGCCCCATGATGTATGTGATTGCTATCTAGCTGTCTTGACAGCTATCATCTTGGAGGAATTGTTGTTTTACTCAGCTACACGAGTCAAACTGACCGAATCCGAAACGAAATATAATCGTCACCATCATAAATTAGTCAATTGCTGCGTGTCCATGTAGCAGGTACTGTCGGAACATTCTTGATAACGCCAACAGTAAAGGGCGGACAATCGAAATCTTCAGGTTGACCTCACCCGAATACGTCTGTACATTTTGAGCCTAGGTCGAGTAATGCTCGATGCAGCCAGAAAATGCCGAATCGATTCGTACAGTACATGAATAGGCTTCATTTTCTCCTGAGTGACTGTCATAGCCTTAGAGATATCAAATTATATATATTCGGCACGTGGCGAACGTATTTCAAGGCCTATTGATGGCAAAGCCACTGACACTTGAAAACGCTCTCAAATTTGCGCTGCTTTGGATACACGAGTCCTCACGCATATATGGGGACCGCCTAGTCTCGAGACCCTCGACGCAAGACCAAGCCAAATTTACATCTATTGTGCAGCAGCAATTAATCGAACGAGCTAATAGCTTAACAGGCTTTCAGTTTGTAAGTGAGGTGGCGCTGCAATCGAGTCCGTGGGTTCTTGACTAGGACTTAGCACAGGACAGGACACGGAGGGCTCCAGCGTAGCCGCACCTAACACAATGTACGTGTCTTTTTAGCAAACTGCCACGCGGTTTGAATAATTGTTGCCAAGTTATTATACAGTATACGAACTGCAGACTTGCAGTAGTACTGCAGCAGTACAATTGCAGCACTTCAATTCTAGTGGTAGTGCATGCATTTGATTGGACACGAGTCGTGCTACAGCAGGTCACCGTCAGGATTGATAACGCGACGCTCGGAGTATTTTTATTGTGCCACCTCGATGAGGTCCGAACGCGAATGGATGTCCTGGCAGAACAGCAGGACCCCTGCTAATGCATTGCAGGCATTCGAAATGCCGCATTCTTCACTCCCGTAAATGCAACTACACCTGTGCATGTACATGTATTTATTGTTGAAAACCACTACATATTCGGCTGGACATGCGACATGGCAACGCCACGCAACGCGCGTCGACATTGGCTCGTCGGGAATCCAATCAGAAACTTTCGTCGTAAGCGAAAAGATTGGATGCGAGTCACATCCAATCTTTTCATGCGACGAAGACCATCTTTGATATGGCCTGCTTCGAGTCCTCAAATTGAGTGGCATACCGGCAGCGGCGCTATTAACTCTTGGTAGGCATGGCGAGTTCTGCAAGCCTGCGACTCAATCTACATGTACAGTGTACTGCTTTTTTACATTGTTGTTGAAGTGCTTCGCCCATCGGTCGTGATCAGCGGAAGTGCTGCAAACTTTGCAGGCCGCCCAAAGGCGTTGAGCTACAGCGTGAAATTGCGCTGGAGTTCTTTAGCCAAACAACCTTAAAGGCGGTTAGTTTTCTCTGCGCCTCGTAGCGCCATGGCAGTGGTGGCAGTGCCACTGGCACTTCATTGCGCTAACGACCGAACTTTGTGGCTGTCTGTGCGAGCTGCTTCATAATGCAGAGGCCTCTACCGACAAAAGGTTCAATTGCAAGGGCTCTTTGTTATAAATATATGAAGCTAATCGCATTAGAAGTGCGCTTGACCACGGATACCTCGCCAAAACTGACGGGTATATCCCGTCGATACTGCACTAACAGCACCAGAGCTGCAGGAATTATATCGACAGGTAGTCGATTAGGAAGTCTAATGACTCGCTCACGGTGGGGATGTGGACTGGGTCCAAGTCGATGTCATCCCCAAAGTCCAAGAACGGCAACGGCAAGAAATCGTCGGTCTTCATCTCCACATCCGTGCCGCGCGGGCTGCTGTGAGCCTCAACAGGCTCCAGTTTCACGATGTTCTTCTTTTGCAACGGCTCTAGTTTGACACCATTGGCTCGCAAAGACGACTTCCTACTTGCAGCGACCAACTTCTCGGCGGCGCAGTCCACCAACTTGCACAGCTCCATCGTGTCATCATCGATACGGTGCTCAGGGCGCACTAGTTTCTTTTTCGATTTGCGTAAGCCGCGTAGTCTCCGCGACACTTTCTCCTGATACTTCTGCGCGTGGGTCTGCACTTGCCGCACAGAGCGCGTGGCGATATGGTCAGCGATGGTCTTCCACGGTCCCTTTGGGTACAGCTTCATGGCCTCCAGAAAGCGGTCATGCTCCTCCTGCGACCAAATGCCCTTGGACGTTGGCGAAATCGGCTTGGGCTTAGGCTTGGTGGCCGATATTGGCGAACTTGATCCGGTGGCAAGCATGTGCATGACGAAACAGACTAGATACGAACAGGACACTGCAAAGGTGACGAATTGCTTGCAGACGCGTGGGCTTGGAGGCTTCGCTCTGTCGCTTGTGGACTTGCTCGCTCGATGTGAGGCGAATTCGAGAATGACAGCGCTGGCGATCCGTTCAAGCTCGAGCTTTGATGCAACCACGTTGGAGGTCGGCACGTCCTATCAATGGCGGTAGATGCTCTCTGGTCAGTAAACAGTCCCTTTGGGGCCCGGCTCTGGGACCTACCGCCATTCGTACTTATCGCAAGAGTTGAGTGCGCTGAGCAGATCACCGGTGATCTGTTGTCAAACTGCGCTGTCCGCTCGCCGTCAGTGGCGGCCTGCCACCATCGCTTTCCGCGCAGACAGCAGCACTCTGTCGTAGAAGATAGTTACCGCCACGTGCTGAGGTCCGGCGGGCCGAAGTGTACTGGCCACTGACCAGCGGCTGGCCCGTTGGCGAATATATGTATGAGGGGATTCTTAGAAAAAGGCTATAGGACGGACAAGCTGACCTGCAACGATCGCTGGCAACGTCTCCGCTGGCTAAACTCTGTGGAGTTACACATGCAATCAAACTGCCTGACTTTTGGGTTGTTGCCGTATCGAGCGCAACGGGGATGGCGAGCGATGATGCCCGCACGCGGGTTGAAGATAGAAAGCCTTCAAGAGGTGAAGTTCGGACTGTGAAGAGGCCCAGTAGTGGCGATTTTCTCGCAGAGCATGTCGCGGAGGTCGACTTGGGCTCATAATCGTTAGTTGTCTCCACGGCGGAGCGACCACTGGCCAGTGGCGACGATGAGCCTTCCACCTGAACAAGGGCCTTACCGCGGGCGAGCTCCGCCATGAACTTCATGATGAAGCTTCAGATTGCCAGTGGCAATTTGCCACAGCCGACTGTGCGTCAAAGCCGATTGTGGAGATGGGGAAACTGCACAGCGACGGGGCTTCTTCGATTATTTCGGGCGCGTCATATCTACACTTTTGGGCGAATTCCGATGTTGGCTAGTCTATGCAGTATACAAAGATCAAGTCACCTATGACGCCGGTATCTTCGGGAGCTCTTCGATGTTGTTTTTATGAGCAGGACGACAGCTTCAATACCCGGCACCACGACGACTGGAATGGACGACACTGTCACCGCGGCGAAGGCACGGACATTCTCGCGGCAGTGTTTCCTGAGAGCACTGAATCCTGCGCCTCCTACGCTGAATTGATCCTGGCTGGTAGCACAGCATCTAAGGAGCCCAGAACAGAGGGTATTTTGGGCTCGCACCAACGTCCATGCACTTCTGAAGATTTCCTCTCGTGAAACGCAAAATAGGACGCCTACATGTACGACAAAACACGGGTCGCCACTCCCGAGCGAGTTCTGAACTTCAGAGGCCCCCCGCGCAATGCGGCACTTAACTGTCCGGCGGTGATGTTGTTCGCAATTCATATTGTGACTTGGAGCAAGTTACGAGACAAAATGGCCTTTGCCTACAACATATTTGCGCCGCAAATTTTGCGGGCGCCAAGCACTTGCCAACACCCACGGCTCCGCACGAATTGCCATTTCGACTTGTCACAGATACCACTGATGTGTAACTTTGACTGCAATTTGCAGTCTGCAAAACAGGCACCGCGGGGATCGTCGAAAACTCTTCGTGTATCCACTGTGAACTTCACATCATGAAGTCTTCAACCGCTCCTTTTCGCGTCCACTCAAACAGGGCTGTCCCTCTTGCCAAACCGCTACGGCGTAGCCTACGCAGTACTCCAGTCTGGGACTTCGGGCGGTGCCTGTTGCCGCAACTGGTACCGTCGGAAGTCCGCCTGGCCGGCTGTGATCGGCGATCAAATGCTACTAGGAACAGCAAGCACTGTGCTAGCTCTTGGTAGTGCGTGTGCCGTTGACTGATAGGCGACATCAACCCAGACCCGAAATACAACCGTCTCGGCACATGTCGATTGTGCCGGCGTCGGGCTTGCGCAAAGCTTAGCGTAAAACTTGGCCAGCCTTACTTTTCGGATAGGCACGCCTCAACTTGAGGCCCTACATATATTTGTCCGCTAAACGCGTGGCAGGTCACGGCCAACCAAGCATAAGAGTGAGCCGAACGGCACACATCCGGCGATCGTCGAACTTCGACTCGAAGCTCGACGATCCCGATGTCGGTAAAGTGTCGGTAGGCGTGGCAGCTGAGCAATCTGGAGAAGAATCACCTGCCGACATGTCGCTAAAGGGAATCATTCTGATCACGACTCTTTCCAGGACGAGGCGATATTTTCGCTTGTGCAGACCAACCAGCCCAAATCTGGAAACCAGTGACCTGGCACGATAAGTTTCCTTTCTGTTGCATGTCCACACAATCCCCGGCCTTCTACCCGGCGACATGCATAGTGAAAATGAATCTCGCTGATATTCACGACGACAGTAGCGAATGCCATCGCTCACATGCTACGGTAGCAATGTTTGCCAGTGATCCAACAAGTACCTACCAGTACAGGTGGGAATAGCCACCGAACAGCGTCACTAATTCTCAATTTGCGGTGCCCGGCACATGCTCTACGGTTTTTTTGCGTGTCTGCCGCGGGCCTTTGCGGCCGTTTGACGGACAAATATCTTCACGATGGGAACGCACCAGTACGGGTACATGTGCATGTACTGCATCCGACGAGTGCGCGATGTTTCAGCTGACGGATGCCCTGGAAGAACTTCATCGATAAGACAAAAGCTGTCCTGTAAAAACTGTACAGTATCACTCTTGTAAACGCAACGATTCGTCAGTCCGACAAGAACGACGAGACCGCTCGTCGCACCGGCATCGAGATTCCATGATCAATGAATCATTGACAATGATCTGCATACTGAAGTCGGCGGCTGGCAGTCACAGCGACCGGTTACCGGTCACCGTGGGAATTGGACACATGTGACACGGTGTAATGTTATCAGTCTTTGCGTGTCACGCGATAACGCGACGGAAATGGACCATTTCCAGGTGATTTGACATTTTAAAAATTTAAATGATGGAGATTAGTTTTTAGCCAATCACAAGGTATCTACGCTTTTTGTGAATCGATGAGCGTCCATCTACACATCGGGCAATGTGGCAATCAGTTGGGTGCTGCGTACTGGCGGCTGGCGGCTGCTTCTGGCGAAATTCAAGAAGATAATCGTAACCGAGGTGACGTGAATGTATCTATACACACTCGTCGTGCGTCTGGAGGCCCCAGCGCCGCTATGAACGACTCAAAGAAGTGCGCATCACTCTCCACACACCTGTTCCACCCGTCGAGTGGGGCTGCTCGCTGTATCCTCGTGGATTCGGAGCCCAAAGTGATTCAGTCTATATGTGAAGCTGGTACT
Source organism: Phytophthora multivora (assembly GCA_001314345.1). Lineage (NCBI taxonomy): Eukaryota > Oomycota > Peronosporomycetes > Peronosporales > Peronosporaceae > Phytophthora > Phytophthora multivora. Next base: position 59,506 of record LGSM01000046.1, on the reverse strand, counting down.
GATAGTGCTGCAGCTTTTCACCCTGCTCATAAGCACGTGGAACAGGCGGGCCGAGGCAATAATTGGGCCATGGGATACTACGGACCGAGACGGAAAGCTCCGGCGCCGGCCTTCGTGTCGCTGGGTGTCCATGAGCGCGGAGAGCTAGTGGAGCTCGTCATGGACTCAATACGTCGGGAGATTGAAAGTGTGGACTGCTATCAAGGCAGTGTGGTGATGCACTCTTTGGGTGGAGGAACAGGATCAGGATTGGGATGTCAAGTGCTGGAAAACATGAGAGACATATACCCAAAGTCGTATATTGTGACTGCTTCAGTAGCACCGTCCTGCACTCGTGGGGATACCCCTCTTCAGAATTATAATGCAGTCTTGACGCTGCGATGTCTGCAAGAAGTTGCGGATGCGGTTATTTACAAGGATAACGACGAGTTACTCCGAACGGCGGGATACTGGAAATCCCTACTTCAGGAGGGAGCAAGAACTGACTGTTCGAATCAACGCGTGTCGCTGGATGAAATCAACAGTATGGTGGCTGCAGATCTGGCGGGGTTGTTGTTTCCAGTAGCTGTGGGGGAGGTTAGTACTGTTCGATCCTTCGATTTCGGCAAGTTGCTGCATGACGTATGCCCCATGCCAGCAGTCAAGATGCTTGACGTTCGTTCGGGCGTTTGGCGAGGCCGAGCTAGGTCAGGTACACGCAGCAAGCTTCCTTCAAAGACGTCTGTAGCGAAAGGGGTCTTTTCTGCTGCCCTTTTCCATGCTCCGGTGGTAGCTGAATCGCGCTCGTTATCTCTTCGACATAACCAAGCTGCTGACTTTGATACATCTCTCGAAATACTTGAAAAGCTTGTGCAGCAAACAAGTGGTTCTTTCCCGCGTACTTCGAGCACAGTGATGGCATCAAGTACTATAGTTCGTGGTTTTATTCCAACGACGAGCGAAAGTAGCCGCTTTTCAGAAAAGATTGATGGGGTTGTTCAGACTGCATTTCCCCCAGTGCCATGGCTAACAGCAACGCCGCAAGCCGCGCTCACGTACTCGAGGTCTGAGCCATTTCCAGCATTGCAAGGGAAAGCTTCCGCAACGATCTGCGTGAACAATGGTAACTTTCTGGCCAGCACGAAACGTTTCATGGAACGAGCCCAACGTCAATTCCATGCCAGCGCCTACGTCCACTGGTACAAACAACACGGGATGGAGGATGCCGATTTTGAGACTGCTTTTGCTGAATGTGCAACACTCATAAGCGAATATGAAGCCCTACTGCGGTGATTCAAAACGCCTCGCATTTGCTTCATTTGCTGTAGTTTTATCCCTGCAAAGCACTTCGCAACTGCTGAATCTCCATTGCTAGAGACCGAATACGTCCTTTTGTATGAAGCCATTTCTTCGTGCGAACTGTATGCTGTTCCTCCATTGCTCGAAGTTTAAGCGCTAGTTGGGGGTTCATTTCCACTTGTTCACGCAATAGCTCAATTTGCTGCTGAGAGACCTTCCACTCCTTTTTCCGATGGCTCAAGGCTATAATCTTCCGCTCCAATATATCCAACTGCTGAGCTGTAGTATTTGGTAGCAGCGGGTCCACATCTTCTCGGACAGGTGACACGGAGGTAGTGGTGACCTCTGGGCGTTTGCCGTGCTCTCTTGTTTGTATTCTGGTGTAAGAAGAAGGTTTCTTCGTCGGAGAACTGGGTGGCTCGACCGATGGTGGGCTTGACAGAGTGAATGGTACTGCTGGAAAATCAAAGCCGCAGCGTAGTGCTTCGTTCATGTGTGTATTGTTGTTTGGCTGCCGAAGATTTTCCGTTGCTGCTTGCGAGAACAACAGAACCTCGACAGGTCTTCGAGGCTGCGGACGATTTCTCGGAATCAATACAAACTCTGACAATGGGGACCTCTTGTCTGTCCGATTAGAGACTCCAGCACCATCCAAAAAGGGTACTCGGAACTTCTTTCCATTCGAAGGTGGAGGCGCTACGTGTTCCAACTGCCAAAGCCAGTCTTCTTGAAAGGGCCGTAGCCCCTTTCTCGATCGTCCTACAGTTTGTGCTTCTTTCCCGAGAGTTCGACGTCGAACTGCGAGGTATCGCCAGTGTCTAGCTATGGCAGCAACCCTGCGCCAAACTTGTGCCGTGTTGCTCGCCTGGATACGTGCGACTTGCTGTTCGCGCTGCTCCTGCAGATGCAGAGCAGCAGTCATCCAATGCCGTAAACCATCGCGCACAAACTGCTCGTGACGAAACCCGAGGGCTTCATGGATGCGTTGTTGCTTGGTCCTTTTACAATTCAAGTATTGCTTCCATCCGTCGAATGCCTTGCGCTCCAGATTCAACTTCCAATGTACCAGAGCAACTCGAACCTTGTTGCGATAAAGCTGACGTAGATCTACGTTGCAGTGCCACCGTTCGAAGCATTTCCTCCAAAGTACAGATTTGTAGTGCTGTTTCGCCCGAGCTTGCGTGATTTGCTGCCATCGTAGAACCGAAACAAACGTAACCCAACGCGAAAAGGAGGTCTGCAGCGTTCGTTGTTGTGCTTGACCCCTCACCTGAGCGTTTACGACCCTCTTGGCGGCTCTAGCACGAGCAAACTCCGACCAGTTTTCGAACACACGAGCTTTAATAGCTTGCTCTTTCACTACCAAGGATTCTCCCAGCGTCTTTTCCAGATTTTGATCTCGACTACGCTCAGCCCTCCACAAAGCTTTCCACAAATGAAAGCTTCGCCTAACTGTCTGGAGATAATTGTGTTCCTGCGCCGTCGCCAGCATCTTCTTCTTTGATAATGCTATTCTATTAAAACAGCGGAAACCCTTCGACCATACACGTTCCAGCAATTTCAATTCGTAGTGACGTACTGCACGTTCCAACTTGTGAGATTGCGATTTCCGTTCGCTCGTGAAATGGTCCCATCGCGAAAAGACTAACGCCATCGTTCTATGATCTGCTGCGTCCTGCATATTCCCCACGCGATCTAACGCAAGACGGCGCTGTGCGAGCCCCGCATGAAACCCACCAAATCCTTTACGTAGCAGTGATAAGTAGTGGTGACGCACAGCGCGACGTCTTTGCTGCTCCTGCTGTTGCTTTTCTCTCGTTTGAGTGCTCCACACATTCCATATTCGTCGCAATCTACGTTCCTGATAACCTTGAGTAAAGCGTTCAAGCTTGGCAAGTTGGCGCACTGCTGTTTTCCATGTTTTCCACACTCTTTCACAAACTTTCCAATACACATGGCGGTCGAGGAGATGAACAAGTGCCTTTCGTCCCTGAATTCGCCTATACTGTTTCTCCCATAAATCAAACGTGAACCGGAGTAAGCGGCGGTGGGTCATACGCGTCAAAGCTTCAGTTATAGGTCGGTAAAGCAACGCCTCATAGCGTCTTCCTCGAACGTAACTCCGCCACAAACGCAGCGTTTGGTGCAATCGTAACCGCAATCTCCACTGCTGCATTGCTTGCACCATCAAACGCCGCCTATTCGCTTTTCCGACTTTGACTATCAGCGTACGCTCTTTCTTCTTGAGCAGTGCGTATCGACTAAGGTGACTCAACGACCGCTTGAGCAGCCAGTAGTACAAGAAAAAGTAGGCTCGTTGTTGCTGGGCATCACGATCCTTTTCCCACCGTACAAACCCTTTCCAGCGTCGAATAGCGTGCAGGAAGCGAGTCCGTATAATTACAGCGTCGTGTTCGATGATGTCAGGCTGCTTCTTAAGCGTAAGCCCTTGCTAGACAAGAAACAACATGCATTCAGTTAGCCATAAAAACAATTTCAACTACAATAGTGACTGCGCTTTATATGTTCGAGATGTGCCTCTTCCTCACCGAAATTGCAGCAAATTCACCGTCGTCTCCATCTTCGTAGCTTGCATCTAGTGTGTTCCTTTCTCTGTTGTCCCTGACGTTTTCAATGCCACTGATCGTATTCTTCAAAGCAGACCCTTCTTGTCGTTCTTGTGCTACAAAAGCTCTCCATTTCTCCCAGAAAATCCGCTGGTAAAACACAGCACCCACTCTACAAGCTGTAGCGACGCGCTATGTAAAAAAATACGGATGCCATACGTTAAATAAATTGGATCAAATGATAGCCGACACTAAACTCGTACTTTTCTCCGCCCACACTGCACCCGAGCGCGTCGTTTCCATGCCTTAAATACACGCGAGAGCTGTTTGTGTCGATCGTGATGGACAGCCAGCACCAGGTGCGGGGATGAAGGCGCTATGGGGATTTCTAGGCACCCATTCCCGGCCGCGCCTTCAGTCAACTCCATTCCGATCGTGCTGTTCCAGGATTGGCTGAAATTCAATTCTTTGGATAAGGTATTAATTTTGGAATTGGAACTGTGATCCGCAATAATGTGCGTACTGTATGCTGTTCTGGATCGATGGCGAACGCGCTGTAAAGTTATCGATCTCGCTCTGCTAGAGGCAAAGGTGTGTCTAAAACGAGAAGAACCTTGGCGAGCCAACAATACCAGTAGCTTTATCAGTTGTGGAAGGCTGCGCTATTTTAATAGCCGCATCGCATCTGGGTGACAGAAGTTCTTGTCCTGTCCTGGTTACTCCGTCAAGCACACGAGCATTCCAGCAAACTCGCGGTAAGGCCAGCAATTGACGCCATGCGAGCCGTCGATTCTAGACAGGCAAGAACGCAGTCAAGACGTCCCAGTGGGCGCTTTCATATCCACGAGGAAGGCATACAAGAATTCCGAGCGGAGGCCTCAAAGCTGACCACAGCAACCAGACCATCTTCTGCCTTGAAGTCCACGGGTCACCTTTTGATTCACGAAGATCTGGTCTCAACCGAACCGAATATTCCGCGGGAGGTTTCCCCTAGGGACACACCTAACAGGACACCCCCAGCTCGGCTCAGCGGCGGCTTTCAGGCACACGATAATGACATAAGCAACGATGAGCTCTCAACGATGACTTCCAGAATGAGCAACCCAGCACTGCCCTCGCAGCAGTTTAGCGCTCGCCAACCTCAAGGCGTCGGGTCGTTCACAAACAAACTGGAGTCGCCGTCGAGATATGCCAGTGGGTCCAGTAGACCATCATCAGCTGCCAAACGTAGCGGGCTTCTCCAAATTCACGATGGCGGGATATCTACATGTACTAGCACACAAGAGATCCTGGCTGTAGTACCGCGCAAAAGTTGGCCTTCTACTCCAGTCGAGGAGACGAATGATGTTCACAGCAATGAGATACCAGCTCTCAAGCCTGCATTACCTCCGAGAATTGTTCCGCTATCGCCCATTCGACAGCTTAGCGAACGCATCAAAGTACATGATGACGGCGCGCTTCCTGTCAGAGCGGAGGCTTCTCCAAAGGGGGCGATCCAAGTTTTACCAATTCGGCAGCTGAGTACTCGATTACAGGTTAATGGAGATGGAACAATCACGAGCAGGAGGGATTCCTCCGTTATCAAGCCGATGGTAGCTGTGGCACTGTCCCTTGATGTGGTAGATACCAGGGAATCAACGGATCAAATTGCTAAGCAGCCTCTGGATCGCCAACTTGATGATAATCTTCGCACTGAAAGCAACTATAAACCCGGCTCCGATATCCCTGACATTCCATCGTCGTCAGCTGCAGAACCAGAACCTCATACGCCCATTTCTCGATTCGCACCACTACACAGTCAATGGACCTACGGGCAACGCATTTTTGGACGATACAAGAAGACGCCGTACTTCTACTCGGGTAATATTGCCACATACCTCGGCGCAGGGATGTTCATGGTCGTATTTGATGACGGGACATTAGATTATCGTGTTCGTCGGGAGGATATTATGCTGCGAGAAAACGCTTCAACTCAACAGAACAATTCTTCACAGAGGGCGGACAGCGGATCGTTGCGTCGCGACAGCTTCAGTAGAGGGGAAGCAGAGAATGCCAACAACTCAAAGTCACGAAGGAAATCGCAGCAAAAGTCAGGTGAGGAGAGCGAAGATTGCTTAGCCATTTCAGTGGCACCGGAGATGCAACTACCACCCTTACAGCACGTAATGGTAGACTTCTCCGTGACACCACCGAGAGAAATGGTACTGAGCTTTGACGACAGTGGCGTCGCTTACGAGGTCGGTTTTCTTTCTTGCGGTGCCACACTCGCGGAGAATGAGACTTGGCGCCTTCTCTTAGATGATGAAACCCTGACAATGAAACGACTGGAGTGTGGGGTGGGCTACGAGGACGACTCAACTCAAGTTAGTGACTCGGATGAATCCAGCGAAGACGATATGTCGATGACACCTTGGCAACAAATGACGCAGACCTTCGGGATGGGTAAAGCTACTCGGCCGCAGCGGGGAACTGGGCGGCGATCAAGCATTTCATCTGTTTCCCAGGTCGACCGCCTATCAGTGACACACAAAGGCATGAAGCAGATCATACCGACCCCAAAAAGCCTCAAGCAGGTTATCACTGAGTACTTCCTACGTGGAACCAAAAAGGTTCAACCGTCCAAACCCACTGAAGAACTCGCTTTGGCTGAGCATATCCGGCTCATGGAGGCGAAGTTGAATATGATGCGATCCACTCGATGCAATGCGTGCTCCCCAAAGCGAGGAGATTGTGATAGTCTTCGAGTTGTCTACGAACGATCCCCTGAAGGTATTCGTGCTTACGGTACAGTCTCAAAACGCGTCGAAGATGGCAGCTACGCCGTCGTGACTGAAGACGAACACGGTATTTCAGTGCAGATGGTGCCTCAAGACAAGGTGGACTTCTTGCCGTCTGTGAATGAACTGGAACAGCAGTTGACTGACCTCGAGCGAACACAATGCGTCTTCTTTGCTGGCCAAAGAGTCCAGGTGTCGTTGTATCCAGGTAGTCGCTTCTCTGGTCGTGGACTCATTACTCTTGAGCGGGAGTACCAGTCGCGCTTTCATGTGCTGCTTGCGAACCGTATTCGACTAGTGAACGTTCCAGTGGACAAGATAAGTCCCCTGCTAGAGAAGAAGAGAACTGCGGTGACTATCACGGAAGACCAATTCCTCGTGTGCAGTAACAAGGTCAAAGTGTACATTGGAGACCAGATTTATGTCAAGTGTTCTGCCGGAAATGGCGACTTCGATAGCACCTGCGAGGATGAGAAGCTTGGGCTTCTCAATGGCGTTTACTCGAACAAAACTGCAGCAGTTGACTTTGCTGATGGTTCCACTGGGTATGAGATCCCTCCACAGCTTATCTTTAAACGCAAGCGCTTGCGCGTACCTGCAGATCAAGACGTGCGGTCTCTCAAGAATGCCGTCCTAATGCAGGCTTCAGCGGCTGCAAACGGAGGAGGAAAAGAGACTCTTCCAGTACTGGAGGAAGGATACCAGGTCAAGGCTGATCACCCGCGCAAGGCGGCCGTTGAAAGCTGCATTGTGATCAAAACGCACCATTCTTCCGCTTGCGATCTCCGTTTTTCGGATGGTACTATCGCTTTCGAGGTGTTCCCGTCGCAAATGATCATTGACAGCGTGGAGCATCAGAGCTCGAGCCGAGCGCAATACACACCAGTGTATGCCGTCGGAGACTACGTGCTTGCTTGGAGTTCACGCTTCGGGCGCTACTGTTCAGCCAAAATCATTGCCAAATTGTCTCAAGACCCCACCAATGGACCAGCATCTTTATCGTCTCCTACAGCTCATGCCATCGCCGTAGCTTCAGTGCAAACCGCGCTATACACGCTGGTATTCGACTACGGCGAGCTGAAAGCTCATATGCCGCCCGATAAGATCACTAGTCTGGATGATATGGCCGCGCTGTACCATACACAACGGTTAACCAACTACAGCATTGACGCGATGGGGTTCGAGCTCTCCCCCGTGAGTTTCACCGTCGGGGAGTCGGTCATGGGCCGTGTGCATGGGACAGCAAGATACTTCAACGGCGTAGTCGAAGCTGTGGACGAGAAAGAGCGAGTTTGTGCAGTTTGTTTCGACTCGTCCGAGCGTGACACTGCGGTTCCCTTCTCGGCCATGTTCTCCGTCGATTCAAGGCCACATCTCGCAGGCAGAAGTTCTAGTGCCAAGCAAGTAGACGGTGGCGCTAGCTCCTCTTCGGGGGCGGCATCACGAACCCAACGCCTTTCGCGTCAACGCGTTGCGGAAACTACAGCACCCTCCGAAGCAAACTCACGACGCCGACGCCATAGCAGTGGATCAGTGGGAAACATGCTCAAGTCTGTGGCCGATAACTTTTTCCGAAGCTCGCGATCGAAAAGAAACCTTGACACACGTCGAGGCTCGCACATGATCACTGAAATTGGAGCTCGTCTTCGACTTGAGGAACGGTAGCGTTTAGTGCATGTACCGGTAGTATATAGTGACGTGCTTTTTCACTTGATCAAAAGATCTACAGCTAATGTACCATCACCGCAAAGTTGTACAACCCATTCTTTAAGAAATAAACCGAGTCCTCGTCATTTCCATAGCAGCGTCACTATATTCACAAGACAATGCCACGAAGACGAGCCTCCTAACCCCAACAGCAACTGATCACTTGGCAGCGAAAATGATACCCATGAGGGCGATAAAGATAAGCAGCGCGAAAATGGCGATGCAAATGAGCTTCATCTTCGAGCACGCGCAACACTTCCTGCGCTCGTCTGCCTGCTTCACCTGCTCGAGTGCCTTCTCCACGTTATCCTTGGCTGTCTCTGTGTTGTCCACGATCTCGACCACCATCTCTCCCTGGTCTTGCACAAGTCCATCGATTTCCTCGAAGGCAGCGTTTACCTCGCGCAGCTGGTGGTTAATCTGAATGATATCATCCTCTCTCCGCTGCAGGTCTGTAAAGCCCCCAAAACAATAGTCAGAATCCTTAAGTTCACAACGGTAGCATCAATCAACGCACCGTCTTCGTCGTAAATGACCACATTAGCCTGCGCGTAGATCTGGTCCTCACTGTAGTTGGTGAACTCGGCTCCACCGCGTGTCTGTCGGCCGTTGCCACCCTTGAAACTCTGCGAGGAACGACGAATAAACTCCACCGACTGTCGCTCGGACTCGAGCAGCCGCTCGCACGTCTCCTCGAACACGCGCACCTGGTTCTTAAAGTCCGCCGAGAGTTTATTCACTTGTGTGCGTCTCGTACGGCCAGCAGCTCCCTTGGCCCCACGGTTGAGCTCCTGTAGACGACGGTTGATCTTGGCCACGAGTTTGTTCCCTTTCTCCGTGAGCTCCTTGATCTGGTTGTGGTTGGCACGCGAGTCCTGCGGCGTGCCGAACAGCGACATCTTCTGCGCGATGCTGCGCGTGAGCTGGTTGAAGGTCGAGATGCCCTTGCTCGTCTCGCTCACGAGCTTACTGAATCGCTCGTCCGTCACGCCGCCGCTGCTGTTGCGCGGGGACTGAGCGCTGCGGTACCGATCGCCCATGGCTGCTGCGTGTAGAAGAAGACAAGAGGATGAACGACTACGCGGTGAAGGCGCAAGAGCAAGAGTGACGGCGACGGTCTGCAGGCTCAATCCAGCCAGTTTCGACTACAAAGCATGAGGCGGTGCCGCACCTGCTTATATTAATATCGAGTCGTAAACTTTGTATAAGAGGTATAGTATAAAATAAATGCTTTAAATGTGCAAATGTGTGTTGATAGAAAAACTGAAGTAATACGTTTCCACCTCTGTATGTGAAAATTACTCACGGCGCGACGACCAGTACGGGTAAAGTCGTGTTCGAGCCAACAGCTCCATGAAAAAAGAGGTTTGCGGCTTGCGGCGTCGGTGCCAATGGCGGCGCTGAGCTTTCCGCGGCAGCCCGGCGCAATGTGGCGGTTCTGGAGATCAACTACATGAAAAAATCTCGGCAAAAGCCAACAGGATTGCTGCCGCCTGTCGTGTTATGCTGGCCGAATCACTTTTCAGAGCCATTACATGTCATTACCGTAGCGGCATGAGGCACAGATGGTCAACTCCGTGGTCAACGCCAACGGGATCACGTTGAAGCGCGACAGTTGGGCGTCGAGGTGTACATATCTGTAGGCTACGGACCGTAGCGAGACTTATCTGGACTGCGGCAGTCACTTGCCAACGTAGCGACGGCAACTTGACGCTACGAGCAAGCAGTCGGCTCCTGTCTCTTTCGGAGCAACGGCGGTGCTGAGGCTGTCCCCCGGCCGTTGTGCGATCGCCAATGATACCTCGCGCAAAGCAGCCATTGGCGTCACCACCGCCCTCAGCTACGATGCTTGTCAAATACAGCAATGGAGGCAGTTGAAGTGTAATTTTTGCGTCGTCTTGCTGTCTGTCCCTGCAATTCTGAATAATGACCTCGTTCGACGAACCAATTGTTGCTTATAGCAGCCTGTAAGAATCGATACGCTACGGCTGGTACTGTACTTCATAGACCCGACCAGCTGTGTCTGCTTACTCCGCGAGAAGTGCTACCTTCTGAGCCTTAACCAAGCAACCAGCATTCACTACTGCAATAGCGCTGAAAGATCACCACGCTCACTTGCAGCAATCCGCCGAGGGAGGGTGTATCTAATTTTTACCAATCCATAAGCTTCGTTTCGCCAATTTTAGCAAATCACTATCTTTGGGTCAGATGTTAGGGTATCTCTCGATTAAGTCCGAGAGCTTCGACCCGCCAGACCCGTTCTCCGCAACCGAAGAAAAACTTCCAGAAGACCTCTTTTGAGCAACTCTTCTTACAATATCAAAGTAATTTGTCACCCGAGTTGCTATATGAGGGGATCTCGCCCCCTCCGCTCCCCTTTTGGCCTTCGCTGTCATTATCCTTTCGTAGCAGGAAGCAGCAGAAGCGGAGTAGAGAGGAGAAGGACCAGAACTAAACATGGCTCTGAAGCGGATCAACAAAGAGCTACAGGACCTGGGCCGCGACCCGCCCGCTAACTGCAGCGCCGGCCCCGTGGGCGACGACTTGTTCCACTGGCAGGCGACTATCATGGGCCCCGAGGACAGCCCGTACGCCGGCGGAGTGTACTTCCTGAACATCTACTTCCCGGCCGACTACCCGTTCAAGCCGCCTAAGGTGAACTTCACGACGCGCATCTACCACTGCAACATCAACGCCAACGGCGGCATCTGCCTGGACATTCTGAAGGACCAGTGGAGCCCCGCGCTGACCATCTCCAAGGTGCTGCTGTCGATCTGCTCGCTGCTCACGGACGCCAACCCGGACGACCCGCTGGTGCCTGAGATCGCGCAAATTTATAGAACAGACCGCGCGCGCCACGACGCCACTGCCCGCGAATGGACCGCCAAGTACGCCACTTAGAGCACGCTAGGAGTAGGAGATCTTCGCTCTGTCCTCGTGGCGCCAGCTGGCCAGCTACATCGTACACGATGGCTAGATCGTTTTCTAGCTGCGTTGCTTTCTGCTTAGCTGCTGTTGTGCGAGCGGGGAGAAGGAGAACGAAGACAGTCGGTAAAGCAGCAGGAAAGTGCAAGCTAGCTAAATCTCAGTTTGGTTTGTTTTTCGTGCTGAGTCAGGTCTCGCCTTGGTTGTCTGATCTTTTCTGTTTTGCCTTCTCATGTCTTTACTAACTGTGACGTACGTGTATTACCAAGTCTTCTTTCTCCTTTGCTTTTCTGATGCAAGCGTGTAGTTTCCGGCCTGAATCATAGATGTTTACGACTCATCTTGATCATCTTCCGGACTAATTCAGCTTACGGGTGCAGAAGTTCTTCCTTCCTCAAGATCAGACAAGGTGTCCTGCCGTGTGGAATCCCCCCTTTGCACCCACAGCGAGGGCAAGACGCCTCGTCGAGGCTTCGTCATGCGTAAAGCTCACGCGATCGCTATTGGTACATTGTTCTGTGATATTTGTCTCAATTTTCTAAACGTAAATTTTGCAATACCCATGACGACAGTTGCGGACGCCGGTGCTCTCTGTAGCTGGTGTCGCTCGGCGCGCTGGCAATTCAAATGCTCGACGTGCGACCCGCGCAAGGAGAAGACGCTCTGCACTAACTGCTCTAGGTTGTGGCACTCGCGCGGCTTCGCGAGCACTCACCAGCTCACGAGCCACTTCGGAGAGACTCTCACCTTCTTCGCTTGGGAAACTCAGCAGAACAGCGCTGCTTTGGTTCCGTTTGAAAATGGCGTCCTTATTGGGGGTCAAGTGGAGAGGAGCTCAACTAATGAAGTACAGGATACGAATTCGGTGCCTGCACGGAATGAAGACAAGCAGGAGGCGAACGCTGAGGCCGATAACGATGGACCCACACAAGAAGAGAAGGAGGACGAGTCATTTGAGTTTGAAATGGTGGACGAGACTGCAGAAGGTGGGGATGCGATGATTGAACTGGTTGATGAATTAGTTGAAAAAGTGAAAGAGATTTCTGCGAGTGAAAACCCCGTGGCAAACTCAAGTTCTGCACCACAAGCGGTTTCAACTACAGAGAGTGAAGCTTCAAGAGCAGAGGACAATGCAGAGTCGAGTGACAGGCAATGGGACACCAACGCACTACATCCTGTGTCGACTTCACCAGTCGCATCCGATACAGTCCCCACTCAAGTTCATCTGAGTCTTACGACAAAATCCCCAGTGACCGAGGAAGATCATGGTTCAAATCCCTCTTCAGCTTCGACTTCATTGCCAGTAGCAGTCTCAACGTCGAGTCCTGTTGCCCAAGTTTATACTCCTGCGGCTCAGTTATCCACACAACAGACCGCGACCTCAGCAACCCCGTCCAAACCAGCAGATTTGGAGAAATTGCTTCGCTGGTTTCCCACAAACGATCGCGTCCTCATTGGTATGCTAGCTGACCGAATCGAAGATGCTCTTGCCATCGAAGACGCTCTCATTTGTGCGCGGATCGGGAAATGTGAAGAGCCAACGTGTCGCTCTGCGCTTATGCACTATGAGCACTGCAAACGCGACGAAGTGTGTGGCGACCCAAAGTGCTGTGAGATCTCGACCATTTACAAACACCGGCGCGCGTGCTTAGAGAAGGAGTCTGCTGCTACAACTGATGGCAAGAAGTTTGCGTGTCCGTTTTGCATTCGCATTCGTCAGCGACGAAGTATCGGGGTATGTGCAGCGTTGGATTATCTCATTTGTGACCAGCGTCGAGCACTTCAAGGTGCGCACAGTGAAGCAACCCGCAACTTTTGCTTGCAGAGTATCAACAGATGGACTGAGCGGAAGCAGCCCCTCCGCGCTGAAACAGACAGACTCAATCAACTTGCCAGAGAATGTAGCGCCCCAGTTTTTAACTTCCCCAAGTACCAGTGGCACTTCAGTGACGTATTTATCAAACGAGAACCAGCAGAGGTTGGTAGTAATTTGACTCAAGAGTCTGCACCTTCTGAAGATCACGAGGGGGGCAGCGGCTTCGCTGGGGGTACGCGAGAACTGGAATTGAGAGTTGATCTGGTTTTCCCTGCGTACACTAACTTTATGCTTCTTTGTTTGCTTGTGTATGATAGATGACGAGGCAAGCGATGAGCAGACGGAAGACAGACAAGAGGAGAGCATACCCGGGACCGCGAACTTCAACGCAGGTTATATCAATCAGCTACTACGGAACAAGCAAGGTGGAGATAAAAGCGAGGCAGCACAGCGGGAGTTTGATGAAGTGGTGGACCTGGGCTGTGCCATTGTGGATGCATCGTTTTGCTCCTCTTCGAAAGCACGACGGTGCCTGCTTAACTGCAAGTCAATTCTTGATCATCTGCAGCACCACTTAGATCTACAGGTGTGCAACCAGCCAATGTGCAGGGCGGTGGAGCACCACTTCGCGCATCTGTCACAATGCAAAGCTCGGGACGAAAGTAAGTTGTGCGAGTACTGCTTGCTAACGGAAGAACGTCAATTGAACCGCTCCGTGGATTTATTGGAGGCGGAGCAGCCAGAGGCTGAAGCAAGGGTGCAGAAGATCATTTACGATATGACGGCCTCTGTCAATATCCAGAGCCCGCATGAGCAGGAGCAGGAGCTGATACAACTGGAGGACGAGTTAGAGCAAGCCGAGGCGAACAAGCAAGAGCTGCTGGAGAAACTTGACGTTGCACGGACGAACCTCCGTGATGTGCGCAATAGCTTGGAGCGTCGTGGCATTTCAACCTCAAACAGCCAGCGACTACCTTTGCACTTCACGAAGATGCAGCGCTCGGAAGGCTCAATAAGCAACAAAAAGCGGCGCCTTGCAGACTAGATGCGCTATATCATAGTCCGTTAATATAAGCCATAGGAATGGGGTTTTAGTGGGAACTTCTCAATGTCAGATTAACGCTGTCCCCATCCAAGTATGATATGCATCGACAGGACCTGAAACAGTGCTGCATGGGGCGGGAAAGATTTCTGCTGCAGATGATAGAGGTTAGAAGCTGTTGCAGCACCAACTGGATTGGCTTGCGTTGCCGCCGTTAGCTGCACTCGTGGGGCGGAAAGTGTCGTTGCGCTTCTTGGCGTCTGACTTCCGCTCAAAGATGTCCTGGTGCTCCAGGATGCCCGTCACGAGCGCCTTGGCAGCATCGTCAATGTGGATGTTCTCTTTGGCAGAAGTGTCGAACCAGCCAGTAAAGTTGTTGGTCTTGCAAAACTCATCCAGGAAGTCCTTGTCCACTTCCTCCTTCAGGTCACACTACAGCATAAACCAGATACGATTAGCCTCTCTAAAAAAATGACAGAGACAGCGGTGCAAGCACACCTTGTTGCCACACAAAATGACCGGCAAATGCTTGCCATTGGGCAGCTCCACCTTGGAGTCAATTTCCTTCTTCCACTGCAACATTGACCAACAACATCAGCAGATGCCCTTTAAGTATCAACGATCCTTCCCCTTCCGAACCTTGAGGATGCTGTCAAACGTCTCGGGACGTGACATGTCATACACCAGCAACGCTCCCAACGCGTCCTTGTAGTAGACTCGGTTAAGCGCGCGGAAGTGCTCCTGGCCAGCGATGTCCCACAACTGCAAGCGCACCGTCGTGCCGTTTACAGTCACCGCCTTCAGCGCAAAGTCTACACCAATCGTCGTGCGGTGGTGCTCCGAGAACGCGTCATGTACATATCTAGCAAAAGTAACGAGAACAATTCAGCCATCTCCTCCACTTCTAACCGCAACGACTGAGCCTACGCACCGCTTGATAATGCTCGTCTTGCCTGTGGCTGCATCTCCCAGCACTAACACTTTGATTACTGCGTCCTGCGCGGCATTCACTCGGCGCTCACTCATGTTCCAGCTCCAGCTCGGGGATCTCTTCGGTACTGAAGGAATCAGAATCACATCGACAGCTGGTGTGACGCACATATATATGTGAGTCACACCAACTTCCTATTCTCGGCTAAGTACGTCTCTCGTGCAGGAAGACACATCCGCAAGCTAAAGACTGTCCTGCCCCTCATGAGCGACTTGGAGGGCGCCAACGTGCGGACGCGCCCTCGTCGGCGCAGTCGCAGCAGTGGCGCCATCCTCAATACGCCCGTGTCCACCTCCTGCAGCACTCAAGATGTCGCCTCCACCTCCACAGCTGCCACTAATATCAGCAGCGGAGAGCGTACACTGCTGCCGAGCGATGTGATGGAACTGCGTCGCAGTGCGTCTGCAGACCATGTGGTGGGCGCTGGTCGGCGTCTCAGTCGTTCAGGCTTCAACCCGTTCGGTCACAGCGGGGGTTTAGGCTCGTCGTTCCGTTTAAACAGTGCTGGATCGAGCTTTCGAGCTGGAGCGGGCGTCCCTGTGTCATCTTCCGCCCTACGCAGCCACGCGAGCTTCCTTATGATGGATATTGATGCAGCTAGGCAATCAGTGGACGCTCACACACAAGCTGCTCGAACGATGAGCTTTGATGAGGAAGACGACGGTGGGAGATTGACACGGAATATGCTGGGAGACTCCACCTCTGGGAGGAGAAGCAGCGGGGCCGAGAGATACAGAAGAGCATGTACGTTGCAGAGAAGACACAGGCGAAGTGTTAGTGAGGCTGATTATTAATGACTTGTTGTTGTTTATTTAGCGTCGTTGGATTCGAGTCCGCCGTTGCCACCAGATTCGACCATATCAGCCGAGGAAGTTATTCGGGAGAGCATGGCCAGTGCCCTGAGTTCATCGCTGTATACAGACAAAGACGATTTTTTATTGCCGCATCAACGACGATCAACTGCCGTGGGGGGGAATTTGGGGAATGAGCGAGACTCGTTGGCTATGTCGAGGCATTCTCGAGACAGTTTGGCCTTCTCGTTCTCGAGTCGCAGCACGTTTCGGAGGAGCACCATATCGGAGCAGATGCTGTATGAGACGGATCTATTCGAACCGGAACGGGAGCTCAGTGTACGGGAACTGTCGGAAGTGCTCAGCGGGTCGGATGAAGATGTCAACAGCTATGAAGTCACCAGCATAAAGGAGGAAGAGGAGGATGTCAAGCTTGAAAATGCCAAGTCTCGGTGGGCACAACATGTCAAGTTGAAGGCACGAAGCTTCCTCTATTCCACTGTGGCGGGCAACAAAACGGGAGCGTCTCGCACTAGCGATGGCAGCAATGGCACGATGACTTCGGCGACACCCACGTCGGCGGAGATCTGGGCGAACAAACAGAAGCAAATCCTTGCACAAATGAGTAGCGGGAGTGGTTTTGGAGCCATGTCAGGCGCGTCGTCGGTCGCGTCGTCATCGTCAACACACCATCACTCAATATTGCCCCCATTACCATCTTTTGGACAAGCATCGAACGGCGGTGCCAAGTTTCAGAAGTGGAACAGGTGGATGCACGACCAGTACCAGCACAATTTCGGCAAAGTAATGCAGCGTGCCTTCAAGGACGAGGTTTTACAGCGACAGCAAGAGCAATTCGCGTTCCCAGCGCACCAACCCACACCAGATCCGACGACGCTTATTTCCATTGAAGAGGTCATTAGCAACCCGCGTATGATGCGGTATTACGCTGCGTGGCTTCCCGACCCAGCAGACCAGAGTAAGTTATTCTTTCTCTGTTCATTCGAGGAGTACCGGCAGTTCTGGTGTACGTTGCGTGCGAACTACCAGAAGAAACCCTTTGCGAAGGATGACGTGCTCATGTTGCGGACGTACGGCGTCAAGATTGCGATGAAATACTTGGCGAAGAACGCGCAATTCCCCATCAATGGCTCTTCAGATGGAGAAGGTGATAGTGGCGAGCCTCCGATCGTGGACTCCAATAAACTGCGCTGCATTAAACGTGACCTGGCGGCTGGCGGGGAAGATGCACTACGGACATTCGATGATGTTGCGGTGAAGGTGAAGCGAGTTTTGATGTTTAAGTTCCCGGAGTTTCGAAAGACGGAACTGTACACTGAAATGCAGAAGACTGTGGAGCGAGAAGTCATCTGCCTTGAGGACATTCTGATGAACCACCGTTTCGCCAACTTCTTCTGGATCTTCCTCTTCCCACACAATTACCATCGCGAGATCGCGCTATGGCTGGACGTTGAGTATGAGTTCAAGCCGGCGTTCCGCGTTTATATGTCGCTGCTCAAGTCTAGTGGCAGCTCCCGAGCCACCTCATCCAGCAGTGCAACCAGCAACCAGCGTCGTGAGCGCATAGAGCAGGCTGCCTATCGCTGCAGGAGGTTGCTCAAGTACATTTCTCAGAAATATTATGCCGGAGATGCTGAGATGCAGACACTTTCCCGCACGCTAGTGACGTCCTGTTCTCGACTTCAAGCTGAACAAGACGCGATCTTGACGAAGTTTAGTCTCATTCACTTGGAGCTGTATCACCGCTTTTTAACGAGCCGTGCGTACGCCGAGTTCGCGCTGTACCCGAAGCTTTCACCAGAGGACGAAAAGGATTCAATCGACGACTCCATGCGACTTTCAGCACTGCTTTTGAGCTACGGATTACGTGCGCATCATTGGGCTGGCGGTAGCTCTAGCTCATCGTCTTCTAACGGCTCGACGTCGTCTTTGTCATCCAATTCACGTGACGCTGAAGTCACAGCGCCGAAGAAGAAAACCCTGGACTCGCTTCGCACGGCGCGAAGTTTCGAAGCCATCTCGGGTGTCCTCACGTTCGAAGCTGTGCCCGCTCCCATGCCAGACAACGAAGCAGAAACTGCTGACGAGGGCAGTGGGGTGTTCGATGACCCGATCGAGTTGCTGGTAGTGCAACATCCGTTGCCTCATGACCCCACACCTCATATCGTGGATAAATCCGTCGAAAACTTCCTCGTCCCCTGGAGCTCAGACCCCAGGCATGTGGTGCTTACAGCTCCATCGTGTCCTGCACCTCTGGCGTTCAACTTTCGCATGGGAGACAGCAGCGCTGGCGCATCGGCTGCCGAATTGTTCGCAGCTTGTGTGGTTTTGTATAAGCCAGCACCCCCACTATCAAGACGAGCACTTGAGAGCTCGCGAATGGATTCTGCAGGTGGATGTCGATGGGTTCCTTACGGAGTGTGCGTGTTGTCCAAGTTCCCGATGGTGGATCTTCTCCGAGAGCGTCTTGCTGAAGCATACGAGTTTATCCTCGAGCTCGAGACGATTGCTACTGCAGCAGCTGCTAAGGGGGTGCTCCATAAGGGGGAGCATGGCTTTCAGCTAGACAAGAAGGTTCTTGCCAAGTTGACGCGTTCCGTCTCAAAAGAACACATTTCGCAGTACCACCAGCCATCACCACTTCCAGAGTCACCTCTGCTCGAGGCCTCGGGTTTGACACCAAGAGCCACAGCCGCCTCGTTGCTTGCTGCTCTTCCACGTTTGGATCACTCTGTGCGCCTGTTGTTTGACACGTTGGACGTCTCCACCGTCCTCCTTGTGTTTACTGCAGCGTTGTTAGAGAACCGGATTCTGTTGGTGTCGTCGTACCTCTCGGTGCTCATGAAGGTTGGTGAATCGTTGCGAGCACTTATGCACCCGTTGTCATGGCCGCATGTGTATCTTCCTGTGCTTCCCCGACGAATGTTACAGTACCTTGAGTGCCCGACTCCGTTCATTTTTGGCGCCGAGAAGCAAGCGCTCGATGATGCCCAGCGCCAACTCATCGAGGAAGGCGGGGATGATCTCTTCGCAGGGGCTGGAGAGGAACTGTTGGTTGTGGACTTAGACAAGGGAGCTGTGTTACGTGGAGAAGTGCCGTGCTCACTTCCTGATAGCGTGCGATTTGATTTACGAGACGCACTTTACGAGTGTTTGAAGCCAAACGTGAGTCGCAGTGATCATGTCTTCGCCCACCACTTCCCTAGCAAACCTCTCGTCTTCCCGGAAGTCGCAGTCCGCGGGCTTTTCCTCCGCGCAGTGAACAAGCTCATCGGGGACTTTGGCTACCATCGCTATGTCTGGACGGACGAGTTTGCTCGCAAGCGCACCGTCTTCTTCGATGAGGCCAGCTATCTCGCTGCTTCTACCCCCGAAATGCGCGAGTTCCGAACGCAGTTCATCGCTACCCAAGCTTTCTCGGAATTTATGGTGACTCACCATGGCTTTGAGGAGCATCCGGGACAGTCGACCGGTACTACAGGGCTTCCAAGGTCTTCTTCGACAGCTTCTACTGCCTCCTCTTCCTCTGTCTCTTCACTGCCGCGGAAATAAGTCTGGTACGCTAAACGTATGTGTTGATATGAATTGTAGTGCGTTGTGAGATATCGTTGCTGTGCTAAAACAACTTGATATTTACTGTCGATTCCTGTTTATTTCGTGTTTAACGACGAAGCATGGAGGCCAAGAGCGTGGTAGCTGCCAGTACTCCAAGCACTGTAGTTGATGCTGTGAATCGCGAAGACCACGAGCTTTTCGACTCCATTGCAGCTACTGGAATTACGCTGGGAATTTGTTGATGTTGACGGTGTCGTGCCATCTCCTTGTCGATGATAGTGTAGAGAATGGCAGCCACGCGACGGCCGCTGTGCTTCAGCATCGGCGCTTTCTTCCACTCTCGTGCCACGTGACCAGCGACCAGATCTTCTTGGAAAGTTTGGCCTTGCAGTAACACAGGGTGCTCACTAGCTGCCATTTCGGGTGTAGGCAGTAAAAGTTCTTCGCCGCGCTCGACGTACGGAGCCAGCACGTCTTCCGGCGGATGTGTGTTGTTGGCGATCACATAATCGACGGCGTTGGCTCCAAGATAAGTGGAAAGCACATCAAGCGTCTTCTCCAGCGTGTACCCGTCCGTCTGACCATTCTGCGTCGTCACGTTGCTCACGTACACGGTTGCACCCGCGCTGCGAGCGATGGCGTCGCGAATTCCGGGAACCAAAAGTGTGGCGATAATGGACGTGTAGAAGCCGCCAGGGCTCAGGATAATGATGTCAGCGTCTTCAATGGCGCGTACTGCTGGACTGAAGGCTTCCACGTTCGAGTTCTCGAGATATACTCGTTTTATCGGAGCTTTCTTGATCTTCTCGTTCTCTGGCTTTGGTGGTGATGCTGGTGGCGTTCCACTTGTGCTGCTTGTCGAGGACTCGGAACCGGAATGAGGCCGTTCGTTTTCGTCAGGGATGAAAGGGCTACGCACATTGACTTCCGAGACGACCGTAGAACCGTCAGTCAGCTCGGCACACAACTCGGTGCTTTCAAGAGTAGCAGGCAGCACGGAGCCATGGATGTTGAGGATATCAGCAATTGACGAGACAGCACGGTCGAAGCCGCCCTGAAGATCCGTCAGCGCTGCCAGCAACAGGTTCCCCAAGCTGCATCCCTCCATGAAGTTTTCTCGGAAACGATAGTTCATCAACTTGCTAAGAAGTTCGTCTACAAATGAATAGAAAATGCTATGAGAAGGCAGATATTTGACTTTTCAAGAAAAACAAGTTACGAACCGGAGTCGGACAGCGCCACAAGGCAATTGCGGATGTCCCCGGGTGGAAGAATGCCCAGATACTTGCGAAGAGCACCAGAGTGGCGGCCGGAGTCAAATACTACGCAAGAATTGGTCAATCAAACTGCTAAAACGTCACTTTTGACAATCCGTACCGTACCTGTGACGACAGCAGTGAGGTCAGCCGGATAGTGCCGCAGTTCCTTGAGCAGTACAGCCAAGCCTGTGCCACCCCCAATTGCCACGATCTTTGGCTGTAGCATCTGCTGGTCTGCCAGCTTTACGATCGGCAGAAGCTGCTCGATCGACTCAATCTAACGCCAAACACAAGAAATGGGAGGCATGAAAAGGGTACGAAAGGTAAATAGTTTTCTTCTTACCTGGAAGTTTGGCTGCTCCATCTCATCTGTAGGCATCACACTTGTATACTTGCCGAACAACTGCAGTAGCGACCCAGTCAACATCTTGCACACACAATTCACTGATCTTCTCCACGTACCATGCGGACAGTGAGCATTCCCACCGTATTGGCCGCCTTGATCTCGTAGAAAGCTTTGCGGCCTACGAACATCACAGCAGACGACGGCACTTCCAGTTGCCTTGTGAGCTGCTTCATAGCGCTCGTGACCTGCGCTAAGCTCGGGTTGGGACTCACATAAACCACCTGGTCGAACAAGTCGTCGACTCCCAGAGCCTTGAGCCGTTCACGCTGCACTTCCGGTTTGCCGATGAGAAGAAGCGCCAAGTGGCACGCACCGCCGTCTTGCAGCTCCAACAGCGTCTTGCGTACGCCTGGGAAGGGCGTGATACCTCTTGCTTCGGGTACATTGCTCTCGTAGTAGGCTGCAATGACCCGTTGCGCCTGTGCCGGCGACAACTTGGCTTGGGGGCCACCCACGAGGCTGTCGACAAAGCGGGGGAAGCGTTTACGGAGTCCGTAGGCGTTGCGGAAGGTCTGCAACGCTTCAAACGCGGCGGCGTTGGTCGGGAACGCGCCCTCCACCAGCAATTGAGCCACACCGCGGTCGGTCGCCAAGTGTGACAACAGGCCTGAATGGTCGTACAGCACGTCGTCAAGGATCATGGCCACGGCACGCACGCGGCGACGGCGTGGACGGGTAGAGGAGGAGGTCGGGGAGCCATCAGATGTAGGCACACGCATCCCACTCGGGAGGCGGTGCAGCGGGTGCTTGGAAGTAGGAGGAATGGCGTCCGACATGGAATCGACGCTAAAGGGACGGAATGATGAGGAGTGACGTCCTCCAAGCAGCAAAAAAGAAGGTACCACCACCGATGACAAAGCGTCGACACAAGTAACTGGTGTGCATCTAAGAGTGTGAGTGTATGGTCAAGCGGGTTAGTTCGAGTATCTACCGACGCTGCAGCATGCGTAACGCCATCTCTTCCTGGCTGGCGACGGTCTGGCGGTCGACCTTCTTCTTGTCGCTCACGTCTTCGTCGCTGTCGTCTTCGCTCCCGTTCGAGTCCTCACTACCGCTGTCACTGTCGCTGCCAGATCCGCTCATGTCCTCGTCTTCAGAGCCCACAACAAGGCGTGCGCCTTCGTCGTCACTCTCGTCGTCGCGTTCACCCTTGACCTTCATGCGCTTCTTGTGGTGCTTGGCACGCACACGCTCCTTCTCGAGACGACGATCCTCGGCATCCTTGGCAGCGAGACGAGCAGCCACCTGTTCTGTGTAGTCCTGGGCGTGTTTCTCCACGTCCGCGAACTCGGCGTCACCGGTGTTGCGTGCCGAAAGACGGTCCGCTATCTTAGCACTGTTGCCTTCCTCGTCGAACACGATCTTGGACGCGTTGATGGCCTCACGGTCCACGCGCAGCTTCTTCTGCTTCTTTTTACTGGGCCCAAGCGCGTCCAGGTCAATCTCCTCCTCGTCATCTTCATCCCAGTTGTGTACTCGCTTGACAACCATAAGTGATTCTTCCTCTTCTTCCTCGTCAGACTCTTTCTCCTTCTCCTGCTGCTTCTGCGCCAACTTCTTCTTGGCCTCTTCCTGCTCCTTAGGGTCCATAGCAGCCAGCTGCCGCGCCAAACGCTTGCGCTCCTTCTCCGCCTTAATCTTCTCCTTGAGCTGCTGCAGTTTCCGGTTGACGTTCTTCTTTCCGCGAAGTTCCTCACGCAGAGCTTCGTTGCCTCCTTTCTCATGCTCAGCCTTCATCTTGGACAAGAACGGCATGCGTGGCGCACCCGGAAGTCCCATCGACTCAGCGAACTCGTCCAGAGGCAGAGAAGTGGCATTGAACACCTCGTGATCAGGCTGCAGGTAGACCGAGCGCACGTACGACATGAACGCCTTCTGTGCCAATGCCTTGATTTCCTTGTCACCAGCTACGACTGACGCCACCTTTTGACGGCAGCTCGTGGTCTTGGTGGGGTTCAGCTTCGTCTCACGGATAGGCACCTTGGCGTCCTCGAGACGCTTCAGCATGCCGTCCACCTCTGACGGCACGAGGCACATCAGAGCCTTACCTTGCTTGTTGTAACGCGCCGTACGGCCGACGCGGTGAATGTAGTTGGCCGAGTCTTCGGGGCAGTCCAGCTGCAGCACCCAGTCCACCTGAGGGAAATCCAGACCACGCGCAGCAATATCCGTAGCAAACAGCACCGCGGCAGGCTTGTTCAGGAACTCGTAGTACACCTCAACACGCTTCCCCTGCTTGTACTTGCCGTGCAGCGCACACAGCGGGATACCCGGCTGCAGTTTACAGAAGACACTGTGCACGAAGCGAACCTGACGGCACGTGGACAAAAAGACAATCGTCTTCTGCTTCAGGTGCGACTTGATAAACGACAGCAGCACATCCAGTTTGCGTTCCAGCGGCGTGACGACGTAACTCTGTGAAAGGCCCTTAGGCGTCGCGTTAGCGGAGTGTTCGTGTACTGCCACGTACTCTGGTTCCTGCAGACTGAGTGCCGCTAGATCCTTCACAGACTTGGTCTGCGTAGCTGAGAACAGCATCGTTTGTCGTTCTCCAGCAGGCGGCAAGTGCTCCAAGATGGCTGTCAATTGTTTCTGGAAACCCAAGTCCAGAATTCGGTCTGCTTCATCCAGTACCAGCACTTGCAGGTTGCTAGCGTCGAACGCCGGTGTCTGCTCCATGTGTTGCAGTAGTCTACCGGGTGTGCAGATCAGCAGATTCATCCGAATGAGGCGCATTTGTTCTTCTCTGAAGTTTTTGCCTCCAATGACCAGACCAGCCGAGAACGCATGGGCCTTGCCGACGTTGCGTAACACCTCGAAGATCTGCAGTGCCAGCTCTCGCGTGGGCGAGATGACAAGCGCTCCCAGTCCGTCCTCCACGCTCCAACGCATACGGAAGAGCTTCTCCAGCACCGGCAGCAGGAAGGCCAGCGTCTTGCCGGAGCCTGTTTTCGCTGCAGCCAGCACGTCACGTCCAGCCAGAGCGTGCGGCAGAGCTCCTACTTGAATCTTTGTGGGCGCTGTAAAGCCGCAGGATCTCAGTCCACGGCGCGAGGCTTCAGACAACGGGAAGAGGTCGAAACTGGCGGCTTCACCGAGCTGCGAGCCGCGCGCGGGAGTTTGTTCGGCGATGCGCGCCTCAAGTTTCTCGATCTCGAGACGTTCGCGCTCATTTTGCTTGACTTTAGCAGCGTTGGCTGCTGCGGCTGCTTCTTCATCTTGCACCGGAGGATTCGGCCGGCTATGGGCCTGGCGAAACGCACGCGAAGCCATTGGCACTGGTGCTGCCTGGAATTCAATTGAGCTCTTTCGAATGGCTGGCCACTAAGCTAATTTTAAAAGGGTTAACCGTTACCAAGTTTCAGAGATCCTCTATAGAGTGACATATCAGTGACATGTAGCCATGTGACGAGGCAAAAACTTCAACACTCTCGGGTGGTTACTTTTTGCATTGTCGCTTTAGCAATGGAAGACGATGAGGTGAAGCTGGTGCGGGTCCCCGTACGGGAGCTGAAGGTTGCTATGGACGGGGCCAGAGCGGCGTTGGATGAGAATCGGCGACTGTCGGTGGAGCTCTGGCAGGCGGAGGAGGAGGCGAGGGAGCTGGAGCTCAAACTGCTCAAGCGGCAACACCAGTTGGACGTCTGCGCCGGCACCCGCGCAGACCATCGCCCGTACCGTCCGGGTGAGTTGTTCAAGCCCACGCAGCCGAAGCGACCGCGACCCAAGAGCGAAATGTTTAGCAGTGCCGGCAGCATGCGCAACCTCATCGGAGAACAAGCCGAGACGTTGAATCAGCTTACGGAGCGAGAAGAAAACGTACGTATTGGTTGCAGTCCTCAATAGATTGAGTTGTTCACGGAAGTATTGGACGTCGTCAGCTCCGAGCACTCATGGACGCTATGCGTGAGATCTCGCAAGCCTCCGACAGTCTGGACATCGTGAGCAACGCGCTTCGTGCTGCACAACACGTTCTACCAGCAGAGAAGTACACGGTCGGCATCCTACATGAGAAGAAGGACCGCGTCGAGCTCTTCTCCAATCCGCCGATGGATTTGCCTGGTAAACGTTACCTTACCGAAGAAGGCAGCGTCCTGGTAGATTCGGCCACGACGTTCGGACGCGTTGTTCTGGTAAGTAGGTACTGCTTTCTGCGGATCTCCATACAAAATCTAACCACGTGTACTAACATGTACATGCGCAGACTGGAACCCCCCTCGAAGTCGCGGACGTCAGCGGTTCCGAGGTCGTCGACGTCTTCGAAGAGCAAATGGAATTACTGGAGTTCGAGCCTGAGGCTTTGCTTTGCGCGCCAATTTTCAACGTCCACGGAATATTAGTCGGCGTCTTCCAGGTCATCACGCGTAAGATCCTGCCGGAAGTGGATCTCCACTCCCCGCCAGCACCCCCTCCAGAGTCTTTGTGGTTCTCCACAACCCCTCGTGCTGCATTAGCGAGACTTGGACGCAGTCAGGAGGCGCAACAACGACGAGCATTCGATGCCCGCGACAAGGAGAGCTTCGACTACATCTGCGTGACTGCGGGGACGGCGTTGTGGAACTTGTCGCTGGCTAAAGCTCATCAGGCCATGCAGAGTCGCATCGAGTGTCTTCTTAAACTCAACCGAAACATCGCAGCAGAAGTCAGCGCGTCTGCCGTGCTTCACCAGATCATCACCGTGTCCTATGAGCTGCTACACGCCGAGCACATCGCACTGTATGTGCGCGATGAAGGCACGGATGAGTTCTACCTCTTCGTCAGCGAGTACAAGGACGACGAGAGAGTCCCTGTGGAGACCACAGCTGCCAAAGGCAGGAGCAAACTCAAGGACAAGGCCAGTGAAAGATCTCGTCAATCCCAGGGACAGCTACGACACGCGGAATACGATGAGACGTTCTTGAAAGCGCACAATGGCATCGTCGGCGTCGTCATGCGCACTGGACAGCTCGTCCTCACCAATTCCGCCCCAAGCCACGTCGCGTTCGACCCGAAGTTCGACGAAATGTGGACGGCCCTCAAGACCAAGCAGGTGCTTTGTGCGCCGGTCAAAGATGCCGGTGGGCAAGTTCTAGCCGTCGTGTGCGCCACCAACAAAGTTGACGGCGACGAGTTCACAGCAGATGATGCGTTGTACTTGAACTACGCCGCGGAAGCTGCAGGGATTTCACTGCACAAGTCCAATCTGCTGCGCTCTGTGCTGATGTCGCAGAGACTGACTGAAGCGCGCCTACAACTTGCCGACTTCGTGAACAGCAACGGAGAACGCGCGTACAGTTCCAACCACGGACCCGAGGACGAGACGAGTGCTGCTGCCTCCGTCGCGAGGTTTGTGCGTGTCGTAATGACTGAGGGGCGAAAGCTGCTTCATTGCGACCGATTCGGCTTCTTACTGGTGGATCCACTGAAGAAAGAGCTCTGGATCACCAAAGAAGACGGCCAAAGTGTCCGAATGCCGCTAACCAACGGCCTCTCGGGGTTAATCGCGACGACGGGGAAGACGATCTGCACGCGTGACGCGTACACGCACTCTCACTTTGATCCCACCCTGGATCGCAAGACCGGATACCGCACCACAACCGTGCTTGGAATGCCAGTGTTCGAAGACCACACGCCAATTAACCCCAAGATTGTGGCGGTAGTTATGGCCATCAACAAAAAAGATGACGATGATACCAACAAGAGAGACGACGACGAGCGACGCGTTCTCAGACACGGCGTGCCCTTCACTGTCAACGATGCCGAATGTATGGCCCAGTATTGTCGAGAGATCCAATTCGCGCTAGGTCGATTGTCGCTGGATATTTCGTACTACAAGGTAGTATCGGACTGCGGGCTCGGTACGCCAGGTGAGCCTCTGATCGAATCGACTGATGCTTCGAAAGCGCAGGAACAGCAACTGAGTGACGTGAATGAGCCTGAAATCATCTCGTCCATAGTGCAAAAGTTCTGTCAATCGAGCGAACTGGACGCTCTGGAAGAAGTGGCAGCTGCAGCCACTGCTGACGACCCAGACGATATCGAAGAATCCGACGAAGAAAACGACTACGACGATGACAGTAGTGACTCCGACGAAGAAGAACGCGTAACGACTCCGTTTTCTGCTATCCCGTTTCCCCCGCGGAGTCTTCAGCGACGCTTCTCCACAACTCGTGAGAACGGGCACGTGATAGGCGTTGGAGACGTGACGCGCTGGGACTTCAGCTGTCTTGATCTGTCCAATGCCGACATCTACGCAGCGACATCTGTGCTCTTCCGCTCGCTTGGGTTGCTGGAGCGTTTCCAGGTTGCACAAGAGACATTCTCCACTTTCCTTTCGCACGTGGCGTCTCATTATCGTCAAAATGCCTTCCACAACCTTCAACACGCTTTCCAAGTCACACACGCGACGTATTGTCTGCTACGTCGGTCAGGTGTCGCCCACTCATACTTTGCACGAATGGAAATCTTCGCCATGCTCGTAGCTGCACTGTGTCACGACCTAGATCACCCTGGGAATACGAACGACTTCGAAGTGAAGGCCCATAGCCAGCTTGCGCTCACACACAACGACGACGCCGTTCTAGAACGCCACCACTGTCGCGTTGCCTTCATTATCTTGAGTCATCCAGGAGCAAACCTCCTCGCTCGACTGCCCACGCGCGCCTGCTTCATATACATGCGCCGACTGCTCATCCACTGCATCTTGGCCACAGACATGGCCAAACACTTTGAGAAGTGCAAGGCACTCGAAGGTCTCTCGAAACGCCATCTTCTTGTCAACAGTAACGGGGGCAGAGGAACGAGACGAGGCCGGAGCAAACATCGCTTTGTCTTCATGGCCATCATCATCCATGCTGCCGACTTGTCTGGCCAGGCACTGCCTTACACGCAGGCAGTTCGATGGGGCATGCGTATACTCTCTGAGTTCCAGCAGCAAGCGAAGAACGAAGCCGAACTTCACGTTCCCGTCGACTCTTTCATGACAAATCTGCACCACGCCAAGACCCGAGTCACCGTTCAGCTCAACTTCATCAATTACGTACTGCGTCCAATCTGGTTGCCACTGGCCACGCTGTGTCCTGCTGTACGGGTGTACGCCGACTCGCTAGAGTCGAATCGGGAGCGCTACAAGGCCGAACTGGACAAACTTCAGCGCGAAGCCACGGAGATTGAAGAGCTCGCAAGGGTTTACGTTCGTGGATCCAGCTCTCGAAGCCTTGTAGAGCGCATACCCAGTGCACATCTATCTGATCACCAAAACTGATTGTTAGTACAAAAGACACTGTAAGCAAGCGAGATATTGGTGAATGAACATATTGAGACGATCCTGCTACAATCAGCCTCGGCGTGACAGAACTTGAGTGCTCTTGGTGCTCACGATAGCGACGACGCTGCTTTGATCCATGAGCACGTCTTCCAACGACCGGGCTCGAGCATTTGAAAGCAAGTCGGACAGCAGGCTTTCCACTTCCTCTTCGGCCTCGCCAGCCACCACAATGTGCATCAACGTACTGCGCAAGAACTCGGCATCCAATTGAACTTGCTGTAGTCCGAACTTTGAAAGCTCCAGCGTCCTCACCCACTCGCTGAAAGCCTTGATACACATTTTGAGCATGACCTGAACGAAAGCATCTGCCGAAAGCTCCAGTTGAGATGGAAAAATGTGGATTTTGCGTGCGAAGATCCGATCCACATCGAGCTGCATACCTGACGTAGCGGAGGCAACGCCCGCATTGCGAGACCGCAAGGCGCTCGCACGTCGGCGGAAGTCGCGGCTTGTAGTGCGGCTGTTATTCCCGATAAAAATGCTCTGTTCGTCGCCAAGCGCCAAAGCAACTTCTTTTCCGAACCGGAAAGACGCCTCAACAACTGCAGCCATCATCTCCTGCACACTTCTCGGTTCTTCGTCCATATCAGCCCATGACGTAGCAGCTACTCCATTATGAACAATGATACACAATTGGTTGCCATACTGCTTAGCAACGTGCTGCAGGAGCTCTGCAGAAGACTCGCGGGTCACCTCAATCATGTGCGTTACATCTTGCTGGTTCATACGGCGACTGCCAATTGCTTCAGAGGCTTTCGAGGGAGACAGAGGGGCCGGCAAGCACTCAATGAGACCACGGACACACTCACCGATTCCCTCAGCCGACAGCTCTTGGCACATGCAAGCCAGAAACAGCAAGAACTGAGGACTTGGTTCCAACCACGGAAGTACTACACTGTCTTGTTCCTCGACTTGTGGTCTATCAGCTTGAGTAAATGCACGCTTGGGCTCCGCATATTGGAGCACTGACGCGTTAAACCACTTCAGGAAATCGTAAAACTGGCTCTGGACCAGGTCAGAGAAGAGTCGGCTGAGCTCCGAGAGAATCGCAAAACCCGTTTGCACCATTGGCTCCATTTGTTGTAGCACCTTCTGCATCATCTCAGTGAACGTCCTCGCCGACTGTTGGGCCAAAGGTTGAACACTATGTCCTCCATCACGCGAGCTGCGTGCCAAACCACACACATCTTCGTGAGAAGTAACAAACAACTCCCCCGTATCCTCACGTAGCTTCTGGAAAACGCCTTCAATCTGGAAGCGAACGCAGTTCTCCACCATTTCAGTGGCATTTGCGGCCAGTCCGCACATCGGGATGGTTGTATCCACTTCCTTCACACGTGAAACGAAGTGCTTCATCACCCGCATAAAGACAAAGTACTCGCTTTCGACAATGTCTACCGAGAGGTCATCGTCCTGCAACGTTTCGAGAACTTCTTCCGTCGATCCCTGTCCAAAAGAAGGAATTGAGTAATTAATTTTCAAGCTCTTTTTAATGCATCAACGGTGAACTTACAAAATCAGTGTGCTGGCGCCGGAACTGAACAACACATTCGCCCAAATACAGTGCGAAGAGCTCTTTCACAAAGCTGAGGAACAAGTCGTCTCGAATTGCATCAGAGGACTTTCGGGACGTTGAGGATTTCTCCCGTGCAACAACTTCTGGCATGAAGTGGGTTTTGTATACGGAAAACACTCGACCCATTTTCGTCAACACGTCCTTGTTGAATCTCTGAAGGAAGTCAAGGACGGATTTGGCCGTGCCTTGAGACTGAAGAAGTTAAATCGAGGGCGTTAGTAAGCATCGAGGAAACGCAATGATACATATTCCAGTAGATCAAATAGCTTACCTTAAAGACAACAATCGCTCGCTCGAAGTACGCTTGATGCCACTCCAGAAACTGGTCACGGATTTCATCGTTGCAAGCATCTAGTTGATGCAGAAGAACCACTGTCTCACAGAGCTAATCGGGCATGAAAGACTAGTTCAGCTGACGCTCAATAATATAAAAATCCATGTTCAGCGCTACCTCTTCTGACTCGAGCGTTGTGTCAAGCATCCGCTTCTTCAACAATCGCTCGAGCTGTTGGATAATTTTCTCAGCTTCCAATTGAATTGCCTAGCAACCAAAGCCCGTTAAAACACTGTAATACCGACAATATTCTATCGTCAACGTACCTTAAACGACGAGATATGTTCGTATCTCCCCAGAATTCGGCGGGCCAGCAGGTAGTACTTGGTTGCGTTGGCGTACTCCTTCTGCTTCACAGCACTGCACCTTATAGTCAGTTCTCACATAAAAATCCACGCACTTCTCCCCCACTCACGTATTCAGTCTCTGCGGCAGCTCGAAGATAAACTCGAATCTTTTTAACAACCGCCGCACCCCGATGAGCTTCTCCACCTTGGAGCGGTGCGGCGCCAGCGCCACATTGATGCTTTCACTCTTGGCTGTGATCGTGTCCATGCTCTTGACGACACGTCCTACCTCGTCCTCCATGCTCGCCACATTGTTCTGCACCAGAAAATAGCGTTAAAAACTCTTCAGTATGAGGAGTTTCTCGTTTTTTTTTACATTGAAAAGCAGACCTTCATTTTACGGATCGTGTCCGTGGCGCTGATGAACTTGTTGTAATTCTCATACACGAGCATCTGCATGTTGGTGTCCAGTTCTTTTATCTCGCGGATCAGCTGGTCATCCGTCGTCAACAAGTCGTTCAGCCCGCGGGTCTCCAGTAGCTCCTACACAACAGAATAAAGTTAAGGATCCTACATTGTCTTAGAGGATTCTGGACAGCTGGGAACGCACCTTGACGTAGATCTTGGGGTCGAACCCGGGAGAGTCGATGTTGCGCAGCTGCTCCTGCCTGCTCTCCTGGTCCTGCAGGCCGTAGTAGCTGCTCAGCAGCTCCTGCATGCGGTTCATGCCGTGGTCCTCCATTTTCTTGAATTTGGAAAATGAAGAAAATACTTTGTCCTGATTGGCTGAATGCTGAACAAGTATCTACTTATGATTGGTTAATAATGTTTTGCGATCTAACATCTCACTTCATTTTCAATTTGATCTCCTGGAGGCACAAGCTACAGCAGGATGGACTTGAAGCGGCTGCTATGGGAGTCCAAACTGGCGGTGGCGCTGTCTCTGCTCATCATGGCGCGCTGTGTTGACCGCGTGCTGTACACGTGCGTGAAGAGCTCGTAACACTTTGGGAGTTCACTGTACTAATGCCTTTTTGACTGTAGACGAATCACGTATGACTACACGGAATTCCTCTGGTACTTCACGAACGTGATCCTCCCCGTCGCTTTCCTCGTCTCGTCAGCTCCAGTAGTTGCGTACGTATATGTAATTAAGTAGTCTGGAAGTAGGACACTAACGTTGTGTGGGTTTGAAACAGATACAAGATCTACTTTACGGGTAGGAAGAACCGTCCAACAGTTTTATTGAATATCTTTTGTAGCTGATTGAAGCTTTTTTTTGCTGTAGATGACATCACACCGGAGATGCGCGAGTTCCCACACTACAAGTACATGCTTATGGCGCTGTTCGACACGTTGTACAACCTGCTGGGCGCGTTCCCCACGCCTCACATCGGGTGAGACTCTTCGTCCTGACGTTGCAGTAGACTGGAAGACTCACTTTGCTGCTGGACAGGGGGAACATGGCCAATGTACTGAACCAGTTGAATCTGCCGCTCAACATGTTATTGTCGTACATGTTCTTGCAGACACGCTTCAAGCGTGGCCACATCTTGGGCTCCATTCTGGTGCTGTACGGCGGAATGGTCAACTTGATCCCTGCCTTAACGGGCCAGGACAATGCCAACACGCCGGATCCCAGCATGGGGTGGATTTCGCTCTACATCATTTCGTTGGTGCCTGCTGCGGCATCGAATGTCTACAAGGAGATCGGGCTGAAGGACGTGGACCTGGATATCTGGTACGCCAATATTTGGATCAGCTTCTACCAGCTCATTATCGGCTTCGCGACGATTTGGACTGTACGCATCAAGGCGTTTAGTGATCCACCAGTGCCTTGGGCTGACTTCCCGTCGTACGTGTGGAAGGCTCACGAGTGTTTCATCGGGGACGCAGTTGAGCTGAACGGCAAGGACTTGCCGTGCGATTCGGGCGTGCTGGAGGTTTTCCTAGTTTTCATTGTGTTCAACACCATGTACAATCAGCTTATGCTGTACATCTTCAAGGAAGGCAGCAGCGTGCTCTTCGTGGTGTCTTCGGCCGTGGGTCTTCCCCTCACGGACCTGCTGTACATGATTCCTCTGCTCACTGGCAAGTTCGCCGGGCAGGCCTTCACGATCTATGACGGATTCGCTCTTTTCGTGCTTGTGATGGGGTTGTTGGTGTACCATTCCGAGAAGGAGGAGCGCAAGCGTGGCACTCAGTCAGTGGAGAAGTCCCCTATGTACGCGTCGCCTTCACTGCAGAAGACGCATCTCATGCGCAAGCGCCGTGGAAAGGTGGTGTATCGTCAAAGCCCCATGATCATTCGCAGTGGGAGTGGCAGTGACATCTCTCAACGGCTTTTAGCTCGCACTGGGGCCAACAGGAATAATAACTATGGCTCGAACGGCAACACGGCGCACCAAACGGGGGACAATGGATATCAACCGTAAGCCTTGACTGCAGTCTGCAAGAGAATCCCGCTCCCCTTTGCGTCGTTTGCTAGAATCACGCTTGGATTTAATAGAGGGGTGTTTTTACCTCCAGTGTTCGTCTTACTGTGGCGGCAGACTTCGCTTGTACGCATGAGGTGATAGTGCTGTATCTGAGGTGACAATCCGTCCGAGAGACGGGAAATACCTGCCTCCTTTCTTGTCACGACGAGCCTGTACATTTACGTAATGGCCGAAGCGATCAACATCTTGAGAGAAAATGTAGCTGCTCTCGAGTACATCATCTTTATCGTTTTGTGATCCGCCAGGTGCCTTCCTCGGTTGTTTTTTAATCGCACAATTCGAGTCAAACAGAGGATCAAGCATCAAGCAGTATGCAGGATCCTTATTCCGCTGCTTAGTTTTCGACCTGGGTCTTGTGAAAACGTAGTGATGTTGTGGAGACTCAGAAGAAGATCGAGCTTTGTTGTTCCCAATTGGTCTTGTCGAAGCAATATCCACTCCGTTTAAGCTTACAGGCGATTTTGATCCCCCGTCGAGTACAAGAACCGTTGGAGGGGGACTTGGCGGGGACTTTAACACAATTCCAGTCGCTTTCCGAGATGCAGATGCATCATCTAAACAGCCATGAGGAGACTTCGGCAGAACTGGAAAAGAAGCACGGCTTCGACGTTGGTTGGTCAGTTTTGGGGAGTCTTCACCT
This sequence comes from Phytophthora multivora, assembly GCA_001314345.1. NCBI lineage: Eukaryota > Oomycota > Peronosporomycetes > Peronosporales > Peronosporaceae > Phytophthora > Phytophthora multivora. Next base: position 25,730 of record LGSM01000046.1, on the reverse strand, counting down.
TTAAATTCGACACTTGAATTTCGTTGTTCCTGTTGTCGTTCTAGTTGCTGCTGGTGCTCGTTGATGAACGCCATCGTCTCCCGAGCTAATTCACCAACGGATTTCTTGTCTCGTAGTGCCATGGGCTTGTTTTTCAACTCCATCGCGAAGTCAAAGGCGATCTGCTTCACTCGCTCCATCACCAATGGCAGTGGTGTGTCATCCTTGTTGTCCGATTTTTTTTTTTCATCCGAAGCCAATCGATCAGCTGTGCCTTTGGCGTTTATCAGGTACGTATGGAACTCGCCAAATGGGTACGATGCAACAGACCGGATAATGGTCACGGCGTCGTACTGCAAGGACTCAAGGTGAGGATTTGGACTTCCTTCGAGACGCAGTCGAGAGAGAAATGGAAATATCAACTCGACTATTCCTAAGGATTTCACTCGGGGTACACACACGAGCACGTCTTGGCTTAGTGCTGCGATTGCGCTAACAGCATGGACCAAAAGCCTCCACTTGTTCACTCCATCCTTCTTTCTTGATGATGCTGGAGAGTACACAAGATCTCGATGTTGTAGCAAGACCTTCGCAAGCAGTTCCAGGACCTTAAAGTGCAAAAAGAGTTCACTTGTACACCCTTCCACTGCGTTGACCATCGCCAGACGGGAAATAACCACAGCAATCTCACTTTTGCACTCGTCATCAAGAGTTGGAGAACTTGGATGGCGTAACTGCATACGCTTGAGAAGACGAGGAAGCACCTGTGCACGCATTATCCCAGTTCGCCCATCAGCCACAGCACACAGCTTACCAAAAAGCGTGTACAGTGCAGGGGGTACGTCCAGCAGTTCATGGTCGTCGACAGATGAATTAAACTCGACACTTTTGCGCTTTGGAGAAGCTTTTCCAGTTCCAGTGGCGATCATAATATCTGGTAAGTGAATTAGTGCTGTCTGTAGGCACCCTTGGCTCAGAAGCAGACTGCAGGCTGTATTACTGCATGCTAATCGACTTAAAGCCACACAGCACGCGCTAACCAGGTCAAAACCAGCACCTTTTTCACGGAGAATGTGCAAAATTGCTGGTGCGGCCACTTCAACGAGCTTCAAGAGCTTTTCTTGGGCGTATTTCCCGTGCGGATGATCGCCGTGCGACTTCAAAAACTTGTTGCGAGCACTTTCGCCATAAGGCAGCGGCCGAAGATACCCTGCAAGTTCCACTGCAGCCATAACCTTGTCAACTTCGATGCTTTCTGCTGCGTCACTTGGAATTCGGATAAGCGAAATCAAGTCCTCAAGCACGTGCATCCGGAACATGACGTCGCAAATCAACGCTTGAGGCCATTCCGGGATTTGAGGGGAAGTGAGAGATGGCCGAAGTCGTGCATCCACCATGTTACTCGGACATCGAGCTAATCGACTAAGGGCTCTACAGGCCTCTTTAGATCCCAACTCATGGACAAAGCGGTCACCGGGTGAGCTGCGAGCCACCAAGCCTTCGATTTTATCCAAGTGATTGCACTGCAGCGATAGCGCAAGATGATTGACAATATCTTCGGAGAAACATGCTCGGACTACATGAGTAACCTTGCAGAACCGACCAAGCAGAATGCAGCTGATGTTACGCTGTCGAGAGTTTTGTACTGGAGACTCCATACAACGCGGAGAAACTTGAGTTAGAAATACCACGAGGGTGGGCAATGCGTTGACGGAAAAGAAAAACGTCGCTGTTCTCTCGGAAGCACGCGGTGTGACTTCATCTTGCGTTGCGAGGTCCAGGAACAGCGTGTACAAGGCATCTAGCCGATTCTCGAACGTCGCCAATGCTGTTACCAATGTTGTGACCGGTTTCTCCTGATCTGTTTGTCTTGCCAACAACGCACAGCCTATGAGTCCCATTACGAACGTCATCGGTGATTCACAGGCTTCCAAATTCGGTCGACACCAGCGCAGGAAAATCTGAACAGCGCCCGCCGTTGTGAGGCCGTATCGGGCATCAGAGCGGCAAGTAACTTCATTAAACAGTGTCACTGCTGCCTGGACAACGGGTAAAATGTCGTCTTTCATGCACAACAAAACTTGTTCAAGCCATCGCCCGCCGTCTCGAGTGAGAGCATCCAGCAACTGAGAAAACCCAAGAGACCGAGCAAACAGACACAGAATGTCCAGTACTTGGGTTCGCAGTACGTCATCAACACCTCGAGTAAAACTGAGAACCTCGAAAAGCGTGTCGAAAACGGCGGCAGTTAGCAGAAATTGGTGCGCTGCTGTCTTCAGCTTCCTCACCATAAAGCTCCTCTCCTCTAGAGCTGCTGGGTGTTGGTCTTTCACAGGTGAGTGCGCTCTTTGGCTTGCTGGAGGATTTACTGACCGTTCTGTAGCTTGGAAAACTTTGGTGGCGATCGAGTGCAGTAAATTGAGCGAACTTGAAAGAGAAGTTGATAAACTTTTACCGCTGCACGTCTGCATGGTGTGTATCAAGTCCAGTTGCACTCTCTGCACGATATTGCACTGAAGAATCTCCACAATTTGTTCATCCCCGTGGCCTTCGATGACACTGGACACAATTCCTTTCACCAGTTCGATCACTTCCCTGTCCTGGTGCCTTGTAATGAGAGATGCCAGACATACAAGTAGACCAGACCCAACTATCCGCCTCTGATCCGACAGCACAGTGTTACGGGTCTTAGAGTGGGGCCCTTGGTGTATCTTCGCCAAATGGTACAGTATGGTGATGTATGCCTGTGTGACGCTACTTGGAATTCCTTCGGGTCCAACAGCTTCCCGATACACTTTGAATTGGTGACGCAGCTCTACGAATTTGATCATGTGCATCGAGCGTAGACGAGTTCGGACGATCGGGTCACAGTTACGCTGGTTCACTGCTCGCTCGAACAGCACTCCCCGCCAATGGTGCTGGAGAATTCGTGCGCACAGCTCAACTTCTCGCAGTAAGCAACCGATACTCTTGCTCACGGCGTTTTCGCTTGACAGGACGTGCGCAAACCACTCTGCTAACACTGCTACAAGTCGAGCTACACGAAAGATCTTGGTGTTGTCGGTATGTTTGGTTAGCGTCCGGAATGCTTTGTTCGTCAGGCTCGGTAAGGACGTCTCCACATAGTCCACAGCATCTGTAGTAGTGATCAAAACCTGAGTTAACAACAACAATATTAGGTCTAGCGCTACATACCGACCTTCATGAGTCTCCATCAGACGGAGAAGCATGGTAGTTGCAAGCTCACGTCGCGAGTCGTCGTTGGAGTGTTCAATCTCTTCGTACAAGGTATCTATTGCGGTCTGGATTTTGGTTGTGTTCCATGCTCGCGTATCCCATTCCTGGTCCATCAGCATTGTTGCCTAAACACCGAGACAGCATCAGCGTCAACTTGTCCAGCTAACGTTACCAAGCTCTCTTACAATTCGTCCGTCTGTCATAACAGGATCTTCTTCTTTTATTACTTGATCCGGCTCACCTGCATCTTCGTCATCCAAGTCCGGTGCAATTTCAGGGAATCGACTTGGGATCACACGCTTCGGAGATTGTTGAGGGCTGTGCTTTCCATTTTGTTTGCGCGCTCTCTTGGTAGTATCACGAAGGATCAGAACACGACGCCCCACGTCCTGAATGTGCTCACTTGCTGCTGGATCCAGCGGTCGATCAAGTGCAAGCATGGGTGCCAACTGCTCCTGCATCGCATAAACACGCTTTGCCTCTGCATTTACCTCCACTGTGCGATCTATTGCAGATCCACGTTCGTCTTCCCATGGATAAGTATGCTCATACGGAAGAGATACATCACGCCTTCGTTCACGACGAGAATTGCTTCTGCTCATTTGCCGACTGGAGACTGTCCCAGCACAACACAGACCGAAATAAATCCTCAATTGCTGAAAATCACTGGCATCGATCAACAATAAGGTTAGAGAGGACCGTTTCATCATGACGATGTATTGTTTACATACTTAGACGCTTGAGCAGCCTCCTGGTCGTCCAGAATACTGGTCTGCGTTGCTGTGTGGTAGCGTTACCAAATGCTTGAAGCTGGTCTCGCTCATACACACAAAAGGAGGTTCCTTCCCTCGAAATGAGGCACTTAGTTGCCACCGAAGAACTTGCGCCAGCCCGAAGTCTCCGGGAACTTGACACCGTTCTCCGTAAGCTTGACAAAAGCCTTAGAGAAGTCCTTGAACCACAGGTCCTCGTCCTTGGCGTACAGCTCCACGTACTTCTTAAACTTGGGGTCCTGGATCAGCACAATATCGGCCGGCAGCATCATGAGCTTACCCGTAGGGTCCTCGTACTGCATAGGGCCGTTCCACTTCTTGACCGTCCACTTGTTCTCGATTAGCTCACGGAAGAACTCGTTCGAGAACGTCCACTCCGCGTTCGTCCACGGACCGCTGTATCCGCTACGCGTAGGGTAACAGCGTCCAATGGCGTGAGCTCCCAGGAGCGCAACAATGTCGCGGTCGTCGAAGCCCATGCGGTAGAAGACGTCGCGCACGTGCTGCGTCGTCTTCTCCTTGTTGCCCATGTCGGCGTTGGGCAGACGGTCATCCGGCGTCTGAGTGGGCTCCTTGCCGCTCTTGGCATCGGGGCGGCCAAGACGGAAAGGGATTTCGGGGCCTCCCATCTCCTCAATCATAGTGACACCAGCCAGAATGTACAGATCAGCGTACGAGATCTCCGGGTGGTTCTTCTTAACCTTCTCCAGCGCCTTCACAGCCAAGTGCAGGCCAGCGTTGCCGCCGTGGTTGATCTCCGGGTCGAAACGGATGGTACCTCCGGTGGAGCCACCACTGCCGTCGCGCTTGCTGTAGCTGCCGCTCGAGTGCCAGGCCAGACGCACAATCGTAGGGCCCATGTAATTGTCCTCGTCGAAGATCTCCACGATCTCCTTCTTGATAGCGTCCAGGTCCACGGGCTTCTCGCGAGCGTTCACCAGGTCAGTGAGGGCCAAGCCGCCGACAGCGGCGACGCCTGCTGCGGCCAGGACGATGGCGCTCGGCTGCTTCTTCTTGCTGGCCGTGCGCAGCTGTGACGTGGCGAAACTGCGCGACTTAGCGGCGGAGGCGGCAGACGCCTGTTGGGCGGCGCGGACGGCGGCACGGCGAAGCATTTTGTGTGTGTGGAAGCTGAAGACTTGAGCTCTAGGTGGAAAGTTGGCGAATGAAGATCGAAGGAGGGGGGAGGTGCAGCGGTCGACATCGGTCGACTGGGTCGGACATGCCTTGAAGCGACGCAAAGAAGCGCATGTGATTGGGGAAAATCCAATGACTTGAGTAAAGTATGGGAAGGTGAGGATTCGTGATTCGTCAAATGGATTGGGTGCCACTCTGCACCATCGGATTCCGCGGGTGCTGGCCACCAACATCAGCAATTGCTGATGAAGGCCGACGTTGCGGGCTCGGACTTCCAAGTCTTGCATGGCATTCACCAACCAGTCCGGCGACAGCTAGACGTAAACGTGATGGGATTCGTGAGCTCTTGTAGCTAAAGGCAGGAGCTCTCCAACCCAAACGCCTACATGTAGCAGAGGTTATGAAATTTATGGTACATACTAGTACTGCCGGATTAGTAATTTGCGGATCTGAAAAGATATCCGGGCCACTTCAACCTACCAACTTCAAGTATGTGGCGGGGATGCGCTTCGGTAGGACAGCTTAGAGCTGGAGCAAGTCTCGAGAGACTTCACTTCTCCATTTCCAGTCTCCCAGAGATATTGAATGATTCAGCGAATCGTCTAGAGTACCGACGGGCGATTCGCTTCAAGGGTGGATTCGTAGTGATGGCAAATGTTCGAGTCAAGACGCTTGTGTTGTGCACCGTGATGCGCTCTTTGCCCGGATCTCTCCGTGTGGAACGTTTAACGCTGCTAATGGATTTACAGAGGCCACGTCGTGGTCTTATGTTTCTGCAACGGACGTCTCGAATCTGATTGCCTCAAGGCCGTTAAAGTCGATGCAAGAAGATCTGACGTTATGTGTTGAGTTGTGTACGTTGACTATGGTTGGCGTAACGGTTTCTCCCTCATTATCATTACCTGCACCGACGCGATCATGCTTGCCACGGAGAACTGTAAGATGGTGTTCGTTCCTGTGGACGCGCTGAAGACAGTCGTGTGTGGCGTTCGCGAGCAGGCGGCGGAGAAGCAACGCCTGCTGGCTAGGATTGAAGAGAGTCGCAAGCGCGTGCAAATGCTTCAAAGCAGGTCTGTGACTGTGGAGTCAAGACTGCTGGAGCATCGGCAAAGCACAATTGGGCACAGCAGCAGTGTGAATGAATCCCGCACGGGCGAGAAAGGCGATGGTGTTAACTCTCAAGCGATAGCATCTCCTAGTACACTTGGGGGTACTTCAGGTGGTATTGTGACGATGCAGAAGCGGGTTTCGCAGCTAGAGACGCTCATGACCCTCGCGAAGGAGGTCTCGGCCCAGAGCAGCTTCGAGAGCGTCATCGAGCGCACATTGCGGGCGGCGCTGCAATTGGTCCGTGCCGACAAGTTCACGTTAGGCATTCTGCATGAACGTCGTAACGTCCTGGACGTGTTCTCTACTCTGCGCAACGAGACCGACGCCGACGTCGATTTGTCCTTTGTGAAGGTCGATGTCATCAGCGAAGGCTTCGTGATCCCTGACTCCCCCACTGTATTCGGCCGTGTGATCATGACTGGAAGACCTTTTGCTATCAACGATTCTGACACACACGCGATTTTTCAAAGTCAACGAGGGAAAAGCGGCAACGCTGGGGCGGGTTCTCCTCAAGCTCTACTGTGCCTACCCATTCGCAACGCTCATCACGCTGTAGTCGGCGTGCTGCAAGTGGTCGCAACTAGCAAGTCTCCGTCAATTGTCTCTGCAGCAACAGACAACGCAGTTCTGACGCCGCCATCCTTCACGGACACAGACATCGCGAATCTCGAGTTTATCGCGGTTGTAGCAGGAGCTACGATCTGGAATTTAGTACTTTCACGCCAGCGACAGACTGCCCAGCATCGCATCGAAGGACTGTTGAAGCTACACCGTAACATTTCGATGGAAACCGTGTCTTCATCTGCAGTACTAGACCAAGTATTATCTGTTTGTCACGAACTTGTGGGCACTGAGCGTATTGGCTTGTTCATCAAGATTGACGGCGAAGACGAACTTTACATCGCCAGCGCAGCTGATATTGTTCGAGGTGAGTACGTGCCAATCACCAAAGGAATTGCAGGATACGTTGCTCGCACGGGGGAGACTGTCATCACGAATGATGCTTACTCGCATCCGCTGTTCGACTCGACATTGGATCAAAAGACTGGTTTCCTTACCAAACGCATCTTGTGTTTACCAGTGAAGTCTCCCGAAGGAACCATTCTGGCGGTGCTTTCTGCAGTGAACAAAGTAGACGGAATGGATTTCACCAGTGAGGACGCTATTTTCCTCAACTACGCGGCCGAAGCCGTGGGTACATCGCTCCACAAAGCGAGCTTGCATCGCGAAGTCAGGACGTCCCAGAAACTCATCGAAGCGCGACTGAGGCTCACCACTTTTATATCGGAAAGCACCGACATTGCCGAGTTCGTGAACATGGTCATGGAGTTGGGTAAGGATATCATGGAGTGTGATCGCTTTGGGCTCCTCCTTATCGACCATTTCAAACATGAACTTTGGATCACACCTCGCGTTGGCGGGGAGAGTATCCGTTCCCCCATCAACCGCGGGATTTCAGGGCTTGTAGCAACTACTGGCGAGACTGTGTGTACTCGAGATGCCTACAAGCACGAGCTCTTCGACCCAAGTGTGGATTTGAAGACGGGGTATCGAACTACAAGTGTTCTTTGCATGCCGGTGTTCGAAGATCACTCGATCGCGATACCTCCAAAGGTAGTTGCTGTTGCCATGTGTATCAACAAGAAGGAAGGTGTTCACGTCGTCGCCTTCACCAAAACGGACCGTGAAATCATGACTAAGTACTGTGCCGAAGTGCAGTTCGCGCTGGGTCGACTATCCCTCGACATCTCGTACTACAAAGTCGTGTCGGACTGCGTTGCTGTATCACGAACTGGTATAGACGCGAGTGCGAGAGTGTTGAAGCGGATGTCAACTACAAGCCGCATCGACAAATTCTCCGAGACCGACATCATTTCATCTATTGTACACAAGTATTGCCACTCGGGTGATGATCAGGCCAGCGTAAGCAAGAAAAAAGCGGTGCCCTCCTTTGCAGCTCTGCTGCCGGCCATCAAGAAGAAGAGTCACGAAGACGACGTAGTGCCCTTCCCACGCGAAATTCTCTTCACTCATGGACGAGATGAACCGCTGGACCATTGGGACACCGAGACGGTGTCGCTTTCGAGCAGCGAAGTGTGTATGAGCTGTGGGATTATCTTTCGCGCGTATGGGTTTATGGACGCTTTCCGGATTTCCAGTGAGAAATTCTCGGCTTTTACAACGAATGTGGCCAATTACTATCGTAGCAACGCGTTTCACAACTTTCAACACGGTTTTCAAGTGATGGTGGCCATGCACATCATGCTACGTACCGAGTGTCGCCGGTACTTCAGCGGCCTCGAAATTTTTGCCATGTTGGTTGCCTCCCTGTGCCACGATATCGACCACCCGGGAAATACCAACGACTTCGAACTGAAGATGCTGAGCCCAATGGCTCTTACGCACAACGATGACGCCGTGTTAGAGCGCCACCACTGCCGAGTGACGTTCATCATTCTCAACCACAAGTCCGCTAAGATCTTGCAGCATCTCGATCGGGAGCGCCACAAACGAGTGCGACAGCTTATCATTTCGTGTATTCTCGCGACGGACATGTCGAAACACTTCGAGAAGTGCAAGATCCTCGAGGGTCTTACACGTCGACAGCTAGGAGACAAACGCCCTATCTTCATGGGGATCCTGATGCACGCTGCCGATTTATCGCACTATGCGCTGCCGTTTCCTCAAGCTCAAGAATGGGGGGCTCGCTTACTCGACGAGTTCCAGAATCAAGCCGCAGCTGAAGCCGAACATGGTGTCCCCACGGACTACTTCATGCAGAACCTGGAGAATAAGCGCGTTCGGATCACTGTACACCTGAACTTCATCAACTACGTCGTGCGCCCAATTTGGTTGCCCTTGACTTCGCTTTGCCACCACCTTCGGGTATGTTGCGTGTGCTGGGCTGTGCAGAATTTGCATTTCAGGTCGTACTCACTGTATTTGTTGTTGCAGTTCTACACAGATTCGCTAGAGAAAAACTACGACGCGTACCGGCAACTACTGAACAAGAATGCGAGCAATGTAGCTCCAAGCCCCTCGACAGCTCCGCTTACGATTACGGGTACACCGATACCACCTCAATCTGCTAGCAGAAACGTATTGCCTTCCTCTCCTCGTAACACGCATAGCAATCCCAGTTAGTTGGCCCTGAAAAAGGTATGTTAGCCCTCAATTTTTGTGCCGTTATTGTTGTCCATAGTGCATTCCTTCGCATACATCAAGGCTACTAGGCAAACGTAGCCCCAACTCACTCTAGTCGAAGAATAGAACGATCACCGTCGTGTCATCGTGGCGACGGCGGCGGTGGCTTCCGGGCGGTAGGCTCAGTAGCTCCTGGTACGTCATTCCGTAGCGCTTCGCTGCCTTTTGAAGCACGCGTTCGACAAGTGCACGCCCGGCAAGGTCGTGATTGCCACAGGAAGCCTGGCCATTGACCACTTCGACTGCTTCTTCGTTGCTGAGGTAGTCCCATAAACCATCCGAACCAATGATGAGGAACTTGTCTCCGTCCGTGAGCTTGTGCGACTTAACCTCCGGGATAGCGGTGATGTAAGGTGGAGTGTAAGGTGCCGAAAAGTGACGACCAGCCGATCGATCGCCGTTCTTGTATGGTGGGCCGTTAAACTCCGGGTGTTTGAGGGAGAAGTCACCGAACGCACGCGTGGGCTGCAGTGCACCCTTCACGTAGCACGAGTCCGGGTGGCGGCACGTAAAAGCATTCGCCTCACCGGGGTGCTCTTTGAATAGCTTCTCCTGCTCGAATTTCACCATGGCGTTCTGGTCGTTGCTCAGTGGTTCTGCGACGATAGTGTCGGGCTCCTTGCCGAGCTTTCCCAACACCGCGCGAATGTCACCGGCATTAGCCACATGAACGCTGCCTTCGTGCACGTAGGCCAGGCACGCGCATGATCCGCAACGTGCCACAGCTCCAAACCCCAGCTTGAAAGCCGACGCCACCTCTGACATGAGGTCACGGTCCGTGCGTCCGAAAGCACGCTGGATAGCAGCCGCCACGCGGTCATCCGAGACCGACTCGTCGTCGCCTTGAGCTGGCTCGGTCGTGCCCGGCTTGTACAGATACGACAGCTCCTTCTGCACGTTGCCGATCAGCGTTTTACGCGCATACTCCGACACCTGCCAGCCGCCTGAATAGACAGACAAAAGGTTTAGAAAATGCAAACAGAATCTTTTGCAAAGCAAAGGCCGTACCATGGCCATCCAGTACGGCCGCAAACACGTCCCCCGAGTCCGTCGTTTCCACCGCGTACTTGTCCTCAATGGGGAAATTGGCTTTGTACGACGCGCTGCTGAGCCGCGTGGCGCGCGACTTGGCAATGGGCGTGAACTCCTCGCGCTCAAGAGGCACAGAGAAGGCCCCGTCCACCTCGGGCGGGGCGTAGCGGGCGTCACATTGGGCTTCCAAGTGAGCAGAGTTAACATCCGTAAGTTCAGCATGGGCAAGCGCCAGCACCGATAGCCCCAAGCCGCTTAGGAACAGCGCCTGGCGCAATGCTGATCCATGAAACTGCGGCGAATAAATGACAGCACAGGGGTGAGTTTGGAACGAAGATTGTGAAGCTTCTAGGAGGCCTAAATTCTCGGTGAGAGCGGCATCGTGCAGGAATAAGTGAGGGGGATCCAGGGATGACGCGTGTTCGCACCTTGTGGCTCTGTCCACGTGCTAAGCGCGCCAGGTTTCGCGCCGCAAAAAGTCGCATGTTCAACGCTTGCCCAGCTTGATAAAGGGGGCGACAAAAAGGAAGACAGGCGTTATGTAACGTCGAAGAAGGCGTAATGCTACGTCGCGTTGTCAGGTTGAAGAACAGTACTTGAAGTGCAAATGTCCTTCCACTGGTAAGTTTGTTTCAGCATTTTAGTTGTTTTCCAGCAAACAAACGCGGAAACTCCAGACATTACAAGTACTCAACTGCGTTGCTACAGTATTGTGTTTTGTGCCGTACGGCTTTTAGAAGTCTGATAGTGAAACAGGGGCATCAGGCAGAGGTGGAAGTAGTGGCCAAGTGAACTCCGTCCACCAGGCAGATGGAGACATTCGCGGAACGTCTGGCACTGAGACGGCAAGTGCTGTCCGCAACAGTTTGTGGGGATGTCGGACGCTCGCTCTGACGACAAGTAGACGTGTTGAGCTAGGTCATTCGCATTGGGCTCTCAAATTGTGGATGCCATTTCAGCAATTCGTTCACGCATCGAGGCTTTTGTCGGTACATTAGCCGCAAGTGATGATGCGTGGACAATGAATGAAGCGGTAAGCAATCTGATAATTGGGCGCTGCGCTGTGCTCTTCGCCTGACTCACGTACAGATCTCGTAAACTCGAGTGTTGCTGTACATGAAGTAAGGTGGACAGGGAACAGTGGCACACGGCGAACACGAAAGTACTAACTCTGAAGATCGTGACGCCTGAATGTTCGTTTCACCTTCTGCCCTGACTCAAGTCGGGCGGAATATCATCGAGAATTACATGCATGTCGACCGGGAAGTGCTTTCTGTCTGCGGAGAAACTCTGGGTTCACTCGGGTGGATCGTACGACGCGTGTAGAATTGCATGCCCCACTTTTCCAGCTTAAGGGATTTTCACACGCTGTCAAGAGCCTTGGTCAACGCCCGGAACAGAAGTCCGTGGAGTTCTCCGACGAGCGTTGCTACGCAAAAATGGAGGTCGCGGGCGTTGGGCGGCTTAATCGAAAAATAACAACTGCCACAAGCCAGAAAAATCGCGTTGCCTCCGACGCTCGAATTGCTTTCTTGCGTTTGTGGCCCACCGACTCCTTCTCGCCTTGCTCGAAGAAACATCAAAGCGCGGTGGAAAGCGTTTCGCTCGATCGACACGTTGCCTGGACACAAGCGGCGCCATTCGTCAACTTTGCCCAAGCCAGACAAGTGCGTCGCCCAGCAAACGCTGCGCGCTCAGTCATACTCCTGCAGCACTGAAGATGGCGGCCGACGACTTCTTTGTACTGCACCTCGTGGACTCGGCCGACTGGGTCGCCGACCATGAACGCAACCTTTGCTATGTCTGCACCAGGCCGTTCGGCACTTTCCGGCGCAAACACCACTGCCGCATGGTGAGCTTTCTCCTTTGTGCATGTATCAACACTGCTGCGAGTAGCTTTCTGACGTTTTTGCTTGTTGCCTGTCTACTGCAGTGTGGTGAGGTGGTTTGCAAGAATTGCACGCTCTACAAGGACGCCAACGTGGACCCGACGCTTGAGCCCACCCGCGTCCGCGTGTGCATGTCCTGCGTGATCAACAATTCAAACCAGCGTCGATCAATCGACGCTTCAGCACCACATCTTAGTGCGACGTCGGAGGCGTCTCGCGTGTGGCTGCAGAACCACCTACAGTCGCCTGCATCAGGCCCTTCTTCTGAACCCGACTGCGAAGAGCTGCTTCGTTCTCTCACACCCAAGGCACGCCAACACTTGGAGCTCAGAGACGGCCACTTCAACGCCGAGGGCGAATCCACGAGCAGTCACAGGAGAAACCTTCAGGTCGAACAGCAGAGCAACGAGCCGTCGTCCGAGTGGGCCCACCCGTGGCCCCGACCACCAGTGAGCGCTAACGAAGGAGCTCGCCTCCGAGCCTTGCATGCGCTTAAGATCCTCGACTCCGAGTCGGAGAAGCCTTTCGACATGATCTGCGACCTGGCCAAGGCGCGTCTGTCGTGTCCGATGGCTGCGGTGAGTTTCTTGGACGAGCACCGTCAGTGGTTCAAGGCTAGTGTGGGGCTAGCACATAAGATGATCCCGCGGAAGATCGCTTTCTGCGCCTACACAGTGCACACGCTCGAGCCGATGGTTGTGCTTGACACGCTTCAGGACAACCGGTTCCAAAAGAACCCGCTCGTTTCGGGTGCCGCCAGTGTTCGCTTCTACGCTGCGGCCCCGATAATTGACCCGAACTCGGGACATGCCGTCGGCAGTGTCTTCGTTCTCGACACACGTCCTCGAGAGGCTTGCGATATCTCCATTTTGGAGCGTCTAGCGTTGGCTGCTGCTGAAAATCTCCCCGCACTTGAACTGCAGACAGACAACGAACTCAGCACGGAGCTGGAGAACAATGCACACGAAGTCACTGATCTGGTCCAAGTTGCCGCTCACAACGGGCTCCAAAGCTTTGGCAGGGGAAAGATCGCGGTGCCGATGTCTCCATCAACTTCAGCTACGACCTCGTCCATGTCGTCATTTGGGTCGTCGTCGGCGCAGTCGTCGCTATCGCCGCAGAAGGGAGATAACAACGACAGCAGTGAGAACGAAGAAAGCGAGTCAATGGCCATGACGCAGCTTTCCATGGGAACAACCTCGGCGGGTGAGCAGATGGAGGTGCTTCTCATGCGTCTCCTGACGCAAAACACTGAGACGCAGCAGCAGTTGGCCGTGCAGCAGATTTCGCTCAACACGAAGCTGGGGCAGCATACGGCACAGATCAACCAACTCATGGTCGATTTCGCCCGAATGGAGGCAAAAGTCGAGGCCAAAGTCGGGGATGGCAGGTTGAAATGAGCAGCCATTTCAAGCCCGACATACTCTCACTTGCCGCCGTCTGTACTCACCGTTGGAAAGGGATGGCAGCAAGGCAGAGGGCTTTCAAAGGTATCATATTCACATGGATAGCTTGGATTGCGTGGGGTCGCTCATTTACTGCCGGCGAGCACGAGAGGCCCATTGTTGTCAGTGTCGTAGCCGGCGATAATTATTCAACAAACCTACAACTGACTCGCGGCTCCCATACCAAGCAAGCTGTACCGAGCACTCGGTGCGTTCGAAGCTTTGCGCCACATTTCAGTTTTTTTCATAAGAGGAAAGTTACACGAGCCTGTCATTGTAGCTTAAAGAGAAAACACTCGTCTTCCGATAACATTTTTTATGAGACTTTTACGAAGACGTCATCGACTAATGAACTGAAGCAGGCGCCGGGTCGATCGTCGCCAATTCCTACCTTAGCAGCTTGAGCCAGCCCTCACGTCCAAAACTGCGCATGCAACCGGTAACTGGGGCCAGCAGCTGAGACTGCAAACAAGGAGAAGAAGCTACAGACGCGACTTGGCGGCCGCGCTTCAGGCGTAAACGGCCTTCTGCTTCTCCACCTCGGCGATGTAGGCCTTCATGGCGTCCTCCGTGGACACGCCCTTCTTGGCGTTCCAGGCGTTCCACTTGGCCTTGCCCGTCAGGTCAAACATGCCTGGGGCGGGCGTCGTGTTGTCACCCACAGTGGCCTGCTTGTAGTACGCGTACAGGGCCAGCTTCTCGTCGTTGGACTGCACAACACACACAAATGCGATGTCAGTTGAGCTCGTTAGACAATGGGAGACGGTATTAACGCACCGGGTTCTTGGTGAACGTCTTCACGAGGGCGGCAGCCGCTTCGAATTCGGTCTTGAGGTCGGACATTGCGGTTTAGAGAAGAGAAAGAGGAGGTCACGTGCGCGCACAGGGAGGAAAAGGCGAATGAGTTGCGGTTTGGCGGAGGAATGCGATCGGTATAGACGGGTTTCTCGTCCTATACCAAAACCAAGCGACTTGCTGACGCACAGGCTTTGCCTGAGTTGTGGACGAGTGACGTGGCCGGGCAGGAATCAACTGTCACCTCTCGCACCTTTGCAACTTGCAGATGCATTGCGAGCACTCGCCCAATTGCTAGCGAATGGCATCTTTCATCTTTATGCAGCACATGCCAACCTCTGCGAACAGGTAGGTTTTCGCATGATCAGAACGGACTTCAACTGCATCGAAATGCCGGTATATGTACCAGTAAGGTACCGGTTCACACTCAAACACCATTTTTTACGTTGCAACAATTGTTATGTTGCTGGTACCTTGTATTTCGTCTTATAAAGTACATCGTCCTTTACTGTACTCCCATCCATACTTTATCCTAGTTATTTCGTCCGAGCAGTCTGCTGTCCAGTCAAAGTGCTAAACACAAAAATGCAGCGCGATTGTCATTCTTGGATTGGTGGTCCCTGGTACAGACACACGCGTGCCATCATGGCAAGCATGGGGCCCTAGTTTCCGCTGTCTTGAGCCCATTTCAGATTTAGCGAGTGAACGATCGACCAACTCACAATGGCCGGCGAGCAGCCGGAGTTCCACGACGTAGTCGTCATCGGCGCTGGTGTCGCTGGTCTGCGCTGCGCCAGTCAGCTAACCCACACCAAGGGCGTCAAGGACGTGGTGGTTGTGGAGGCCTCCGACCGCATAGGCGGCCGCGTGATGAATAACACCAGCTTTATCCCCGGGATGAGCATTGAGGTGGGCGCCGAGTTCATGCACGGTGCCAACACGACGCTCACACGCATGGCGGAACAACACAACATCGGTCTTCGCGAGATCTTCACTTGGGCTCAGGTGAGGATATGACACAGTGCACGTAAATTCCTGTATTTTATGGTAGCCGCATCGATTAATCAGCCACTGATTCGCTCGAAAGAGCTTTGAGATAATCTTCTGGCCTTCATACGAATGCAAAAGCGAACGTCAGATCATGTTTCCTTAATTAGCATCTCCAGGGCGAGCGGCATGGCCTCCTTCGGGGGGGGTTTGTTGCTCTCTGCGTGCATTCGACGGCACAGTTCTTGTGTTGTTGAGTCTTGTACGTGTCCACCCGGGAGAAGTCAGTCTGGATTCATACATTCCATTACTCAGAAAATATGCATACGGTAGTGTAGAGTGGAGTGTACTCTCTTTAGTTAGTCCTTCTCAGTCGATGCTCACGACCCTATTGATTTATTGCGTGTGTAGGGAGATGGTGGTCCGACTGAGCCTGCTCCGGATGGAGGCATCGGATATTACTACATCGGCGATCAGAAGCGCATGCTGAAGTATGACGATGAAGACGAGGAGTTTCTCAAGTTTAATATGTCCGTGGCTGACTTGAGCGATCTTGAGAACATTGATCAGATCCCGCCCGAGAAGTCCATGAGAGATTACTTCAATGAGATCGGATTGTCGCCTTCAATGATGAAGCTATGCGAATCCGGATACGCAAACACAGCGGGTGGGCCACTGGAGGACATTTCGATGCGCATTACGTGTCGCTATGAGAAGCAATGGATTGAACTGGAGGACGAGGGCGACTACCGTGTTGTGCCGAGCTTCATGCGCTTTGTAGATCACTTCGCTGAGGGGGTGGCGACTCGTCTAAACTGGCCTGTGGCCAGCGTAGACTACTCCGAGAGCGGCAGAATCTTGGTGACCAGCACGTCGGGCAAGCAACTGTCGTGCCGCACGTTAGTTGTCACTGTCTCGACAGCCGTCTTCTCCAAGATTGCCTATACCCCGGCCCTTCCGCTGGAAAAGATTGACGCCGTTGCGTCCTTTGACATGCGTCGCGCTGGCAAGGTGCTGTTGCACATGTCGGGTCGCTTCTGGCCTGAGAATGCGCACGGAGTCGTGTGCTCGGACTGCTTCCTGCCTGAGTTTTGGTTCAACAGCACAAACGGAATTGGTCACCTAAAGCCCAATGGCGACATGTTGTGCGTTGAAGAAGAGTCCAACAAGACTGACGATAGCAAAACGCAGTATTTGATAACGGGTTTTGCCGGCGCGCTCTATGCGGAAACCTTCGTCGGCATGGACCACGAGAAAATCGTTGAGGGTTTCCTCGACCAGCTTGACATGATCTACGGTACCGTGGACGAGCCGTCTCCAGCGCGCAAGCACTTTGTCAAGGGAATCTACAAGGACTTTGGTGATGAACCGTGGATTGGTGGTGGATATGCCTTCCCACGCGTAGGCCAGTCAGATTCCGCTTCTCATGACTTGGCTGCCCCCGTAGACGACCGTATTTTCTTCGCGGGAGAAGCCACAGCATTCGAGCAGCCTGGAATGTCTGTGCATGCCGCAGTGGATACTGGCACGCGTGCAGCAGCGCAGGTTGCACGTGCGCTTCAAGAGCTGTAGATCAGGAGCTGTGGGTGGGTACACGGCGAGATTAAGCACTCTGTATCGGAATAGTTCTGGTCGGATAACTTCAACGCGAACGACTATTGAATCAAAAAAACCAGTTGAACTTATTTATTTGTTTTGGTGTCGTGGCCCGTGTATCGTACGCTCAAACTTTTGTCGTGGTCATGAACTCAACTCGGCGTGAATCAGCTCGTCATCGCGCCGCAAAATATTTATATAGGTAGTGTAGAGGGCAGGAAGCGCAGGAGCATGTCAAGGGGCTGCTGTGTTGTTACCCCACCTCCCAGTGCCGTTGCTGTTATAGCAGAAGCTCGTCTGCTCAGTAATAGTCGTGTGTTACCGCCTGCTCCTCGCGCTCCAGCCGGCTCAAAACGTGTTTTCCAAAGGTGAAGCGCTTCAAATAGTCTTCGTTGTGGCGAATAATACATACAATGCGGTGGCGGTCGTGGTCATCCGCGCGCTCCAGCAATTTCTGCACCACGTAGTTGCCGTACATGTGTTTCATCATAGGCAGTAGTGCACAGGACGCTCCGCTGTCGTCACACTGAAGGATAAAGTCAACAATCTGGCTAATTTCCTTCTTCGTCGCGTGCTCCAAGCAGGATTCCACAACGTTGCTGGCGTATTTGTGTTGACTCCAGCGAGCGATTTCAGGAAGCACTGCTTGCATGACGATGTTGCGCTGGTCAGTCTCGCCATGACTTATAACATGCTGCACGACGTAGTTGCCAAACTGGTCCTTAACAAGTTCGCGACACTTGTAGATAATTTCATCCAGCAACGGGCGAATTTTGCTCGGCGCACAGTGCTCTAGTACGCGCTGGATCACACGGCAGCCGTATGAGTGGGTGGAGAGCGCAGCAGCGTGGCCGACAAAGCTGTCGATGATGAACTGGATGTCGTCTCCGGTCACGAAACGCTGGGGGCCGAGTCCGTTGCACTCAGCTGCTCTCTTCCAAGATGCTGCCTCGATGCACTTCTGCAGCACGTGGTTGCCGTTCTGGTCAACGACGCACTTCATTACGTGCCCCTTCAACTGTCGAATCAGCGCAAGCTGCTCTTCAACTCGAGTCACTTCTAGGGCACGCTGGATCACACGGCACCCGTAAACTTGCAAGGCCAGGCTGATCATGTTGCTTGTCATCAACTCCACCAGTAGCTGTTGCTGCTCCAGAGAACCATACTCGAGAAATTTCTGGATCACGTAGTTGCCGAAAACATCCGTCATCAACAGGAGAGAGTTTGGGAAAATCTCACTGAATGCATCAGCTTTTAGGCGCTCATCTGCTTTCTCCAGCTTCTGCTGAATAAAACGCGAGCCTGTCTGATCTTTCGCGAAGATGAAGAGGTGTCCTTTGATGGCGGACAATCCCCATTTCTCCGACTTTGGCGACGAGTTGAACTCCTCCAGTAGACTGGTGGACGAGTACGAATGAGCAACCGGGTGAAAATACTCGAATTCATTTCGTCGAGCACCCATGACTTTAGGTCGATGCAGCATCTGCGGACGAGGCACGTAACCTCCGAAGTCGTGACGCTCATACAGAGGATGATCTGTAAGGGGATATGCCGGGCGCGCTTTGAACATCTTGTCAGCGGGTTTCATGCTGCGGAACTCCCCAGCATAGCCAGCCGGATAATTCGGCATGGCAGGTGTGTGTGCAGGATGTGATCCTGCAAAATCCGGCGGAACAAAACCGAAAGGAGACGATGGGAATGCGTAGACATCCTCGCTGGCAGACCACCGCGACTTGCCAGCACCCATCATGACAGGATAACCTTGAGCACCCATGGTGTAAGACAACGGGTAGCCCTGATCCATAGCTCCATGATAAGAACCACCGAACGGGGGCTCGCTAGTACTCCTGCCGAAAGTGTGACGGTGGCCGTTGACTCCATTGACTCTGGGGTCAGCAATGTGCTGCGGAATCCGAGAAAAAACTCCGAAGTCATTCCCATTGCGACGGTCATTATCGTAGGGAGGGGCTGTACGATAGTTGCCAAGTCGTAACTGGCCCACTCCTTCATTGATGTCGAACATCGCCTGGCTCTGGTGGTCTCGCCCGCTGAATGAAGGCCTACGAGCAGTCATGCCCTCTCCTTCGAACGGTCCGTACTCAGGGGATGGCGTCCGAGGAAAATCCTCTTGAATTCGGTCGATCAAGGACATTCCAGGAGGCACTCGGCGTCCAACAGTCTTGGTATCACCACGGAATGATCCTGTCGGGATGGCCCGGGAGGTGGTCGCGCTTGTGTGTGGGAAACTCTGCTTGTCAGGTGACGTAGTGGGGCTCACAGTCGAGTTAAAATCACCGTTATCGAAGTCGTTGTTCGGATTTGTCCAGATATTCACTTGGTGTGATTCACTGCTCCGAGACCGAGGCTCGCTCTCGCGATCTCCGAGCTGGCCCAAAAAGCAGAACAGTTAATTAAAGGTAGCACTAAAAGAGCTGCGTTCAGCCACACATACCAGATTGAACGGCAGCCCATGCGTTTCTGACTCCTGGTTATCGATCGGTTGATTCTCCTGCACAAACAAACATGTGAACCCACTGCGTCAGACCCAAGTCTTGCATCATTTCCAGCGGCTAAACCACAACGGATAAATTACCTTACTCGACCGTTTCTTTGTTTTCCCCCATGACGACGATAGTTCCTCGGCGTTCTCAGATGAGGCATCGTGCTCGTTTTCGTCTTCCTTCTGGTTGTCCACCGCGGTCTCGCCTTCGTCTGACTCGCTCGGCGGCGTCGTCTGGCCACTGTGCACGGAGCGCACGTCCGTCTTGGCTCGCAGCCGTGGGGCACGAAGTGCGAAGCTAGCTGGGCGCTCGCTTAGTGCCTGCGAGGCGGAGAATAGCAGCGAGGAACGCGACTTTAGCCCTTCGGATGACCAGAGAGCGTCAGACGGAGGGCATCCGACGGGATCCTGCAGCTTCACGCGCACAGGTTCGACGGGGTTGTCGTGGTGGACAGGCTTCTCCATTGCAGGGAGACTCGATCCGGCGTGGCTGTTGGCAGCGCGTTGCAGCGGTGCGATCGAGGAGGGGGTGCAGCCATCGATGCTCTTGGTGGGACTCATTGAGTTGCTGTGTCCCATGGAAGGCGACCCAAGGCAGGCAGGCAGGCAACCGAGCTGTTACTAGGCGTCGAGTGCCGCTGAAACGCCGCAATGCTCCAACGGGCCCACTTGCGCTGGAGGGGGCAAATTGGAGAATGAGCCGCTATGGACGCGGGCGGGTGGGCCTGGGAGGGGTTATTTTCGCGAAACGGGCTCTGTGACAGGTTGCTTTTCACTTTGGCTTAAAGCGAGAGGACCCACCCAACGCCGTTGACGTCGGGCGTGCAAAAAAGACGGAAACGACGATGAGGGTTAAGCGAGTGTCTTTCCTTTTGCCAGAGATTGCACTCGCAAAACTGCACTGAAGACCATCTCGAAGCGAGAATTTTCAACGACCGCGCGTCCGCGGCGTCTGAGATGGCGGGTGTGTAACATCACCGCACGAAACTGCGGGGGCGGGGAGCTCCGCAGACTATAGCTGGCGATGTCATTCTCCCTCCTAGCGGTTAACCGGCCGAGGTAGTCGTGGTCTGCTCGCATCGGAAATTTCACTGCGTGCAGTTCACTGCCGAAGCAATTAGCAACCTTTCATGGAAAAATCCGAGGCACGCATGTGTCGAGGCGGTGTGTGATGTGACTCGACTTGACTGGCGCAGTCGTTACCGCTGGCTGCCGCTGCTGTTGCTCGCCGACTGGGGTTTCCGTCTGTCGTCGACAGCAGAGGTCGGAAGAAAAGGTGGAAGCGCGAGCGTTATGCTAACGGCAAAGTTGAAGCGACGCGGGACAGCCTGGGATCGTCAACACGCGTTCCGAGAAGGGGCAGCGACCATCACTCCGGCAAAAAGGCAAGGTGTCGGTGCCGCCAGCCGGTTTGCACTCGCCAACGACACATCTTGGTGACAGGCAACGACGGTATTACGACGCGGCAGCTATAACTGCGGACATCCGCTGTCTGGCGCGGTGTACGCTGGCTAGCGAGCAGAAGCAAAGGCAGCGATATCGATGACAGAAATTGACTGGCGTTCGAGCAAGCAGGATGCAAGTTGCCCCCCCCCCCCTTTCGCTTAAAGCACTACCGCCTGGTCGCTTTATACAAAGGAAACATTGAGGAGACCGGCTCTAGTTGCGGATACCATTTTTCAACAAAGGTTCGTGTTTTGCTTCACTACTAGTGAATCACTAGTGCTAAAGCGAGGGGGCGGCGCGAGTTATACGGCGGCGCGGAACGTAAATCTCGCTCGCACCCACACGTTGAGTAGGCCCTGTCCCAGGTGCTGACTGCCCTGAACGAAGGCCATGCCCTGCCTGTAGCCAAGTGGAGTCGGCAGCGTAGCCGATCGACTCAGTCTAACCGCAGATGCCAGCTCACGAAGAGAGCCAGCCCCTGAAGTTGAAGTGCCTGCACAGGATACGTGCGTGTCAGTCGCCGCTTACGAGCTCTTGGGCTTCAGCGCCAGCAACGCTACGGCTGCCACACCCGCCGTCACCACCGACGCCGTGGCCAGCGCGGACGTGGTCAAGTACCATGGCTCGGCTGCATCGTTGGATGTTGCTGATACCTTCACCTGCTGCCTCTTGGTTTTGCGTGTGAAGATCGACTTTTCCTCGCTGCTTGCGCTGTTACCAGCGGTCGTCCTCTTGGTAGTCGTCGTCTTAGTCATCGCCGCGATTTTGGCGGTCGACGCGTCAGCGTCAAGGTTCTCAAAAATGCCGCCCCAGGCCTTCCTTTCGTCGCGCCTCTGCTTGTCCACCAACTTGCTCACCTTCTCAAGCAGTGTGCGGCACGACTTATCTCGAGGGTTAAGCTTCACCGCCAGCAGTAAATCCTGTTTGGCGTCCGCATACTTCTCCAGCTTAACACACGCTTGGGCGCGGCGGAAGCGCGCCTTGGACGGCCAGTCCTCGAACATGAGCTGCTCTGACATGCCCAGACGCCCCATCCAGGTAACGACATTGCCCTCGCGGTTCTCGGCCAGTACAGTGAGGATGCTCAAGGCGTTCGTGCACGCGACCTCGGCATCCGCGTACGTGTTCAGCTTCAATTTGCAGGCACCAATGTTAAGGTGGCAGCGGATCATGGTCTGAATAATAGTTGCTTTTTCCTTGTGAGTAGCGTTGTCCTGGTCCACACGCTGGAGAAAGCCTAGAGAGCGCAAGTAGCTGTATACGGCGTCCTGGAGCTTGCCTTCACGGAACTCGTCATTACCTGTGTCTGCAAGCTTGGTGGCCTCGTTCACCAGATCCTTCGTCGACATCTCTGATATATCTTTTGTTGGCAGCTTGACATCCTTGCGCTGCATGAACATACAAGCGTAGTCGGTCTTAACGATCAGGACGTTGTCGTTAGGTCGGATCTCCTCCAATACACCCAGGCCATACGGCGTCGCCACCTTCATGTGCATACGGAGATGCGGCTCATCGGGTTCTTCGTTCACGACAGTCTGGCGAAGGTAGGCCATGGTGTGGTTCTTCGATGCAGCATCTGTGTCCATCTGCACCACATACATCTTGGTATCCGGTCGAAATGACACCACAACTCCTCGTCCAAATGGAGTCACAATGCGCGTCTTATCCGCCAGGGGTGCTACACTTACAGCAGCCGGGTTGTGCTTTTCGATGTGGAATTTGTTACCAGGCACGTACAACGCAGCCTTTGCCGTCTCTTTGCCAAATGCTGCAGGGTGTCTTACAGGAGCATTTACCTGCCGCGCCGTGGTCTTGTACTTCTCGATATTCCCATCGTTCTCGAGCTTCTTTTGTCGGAGAAGAGTTATGTGACGCTCACGGCGGTCACGAACGGAGTACTCAAACGTGACGCGCAGCAATAATTTTCCAGTAACACCGGTCATTACGGTAGACGACGGCACCTTCAGGTCATACCACTTTTCAAGGGTTGCCTGGTCCTCATAGTCAGCACTACGCAGCTCCAACTCTCCAAGCACCACATCCGCAATCACCTGAGCACTGCAGCTCAATGAGACCTTAATGCCGAACTTCTTGGTTTTGGCGCCTTCATACACTAGTGACTCCTTCCAGCTTACAGTTGAATTATCGACAGCTTGCACACCACTAGTACGCAAGTGCTTTTTCGTGCTCTTCTCGAACGCTGAGAGGGGAGTCACCTGTGTCGATACGTACAGCTCTGGCTGCACATTGGCACTGATCGCCTGAACTGCTGCGTTATTCTTCAGCTCCAGGTCTTTAGCTTGCAGCACCTCAACAATTACGCGACCTGCGGCCTTGCCCGTCTTGGCATCGATATCCACACCATTCTTATTCTGCCTCTCAGAACACGCAGATGCAGCTTCTTCCTCTGCGTGCTGCAGCTCGTGCTCCAGCTGCACTGACAGGAGCTCCGGCGGCGACAGCACTACTTTCTCCCACGTGAGCGAGTTGCCAAGCCCCACGGACGACGCCGGCGAGTCACTGAGCGATTGCACGTCGCTCATGCTGTTATCCCGGTGCTCTGATCTGATGGAGTGGTGGGTATGTATCGTTGATGGCGGTCAAAGCGGTCCAAGGCCGGTTCGCCTAACCGGTCTCATGAATGTAATCTGAAGGTGACCAGAGTCTGATGACAACATTCGGATTACAACCATCTAAGGAATTTTTACCCATGTTTTCTATATGTTTAGGGTACCGGTAATACAAAATTGAATCTAAAAATAAGGGCCATTCTCAACACAGCGCAGCATATCGCATTTTTATGCGCGTATGCTCCCTTCGGTTGAGAACGACCGTGTGCCCTCGCAAAACCATTTGTTGATGAGTCACTTTAAGAGACCAGACAGAATAATGAGCTCCCCAGACACCATCAGCAGTGGTGGAGCGTTATTCCGACGGCAACTACCACAGGGCAACTATGGCGATGGAGATGCCGCGCGTCAAGTACAGGACCCACAGCCTCGTATCTCTCCGTTCCTTCCTGGCGAGTTCACAGCATTTCCTTTATTTGGCAGCATGCCACCTCTTCCACGTTCTTTCTCGCGCCCGCCGCTACGAATCGCACAGTCATTGGAATCATCTTCAGCTTCTGCAGCGGAACTTCCTCCATCTCAGTTGCAATTAACACCCGCAATGCATCACACTCACCTTGATCATGACTCAGACAGCTCTGAAGAGAAATTTATTGATGCCGCGCCCAACTACACGCCACCGGGGGAGTCTACTATTATCAACTACGCCAGTTGGAAGATGGATGACATAAGAAAATAATATACACGTCGCAAGCTACGCCTTCCGAAAAACACAAACAAACCCGATCGTATTGAAGCGCTACGGCGTTACGATGTGGCCAAGCATGTGTATGCGAGGAAGCTGAGCGGAGATTCAACTCAGGACTCTGACCAAGGCACCACTCGGAGCAAGCATTGCATGTTTCGCTTGTTAAACATCTTGTTCAGCAACGAATTTGCTGTACGGTTTTGTAGAACAGGTATCGTTGTTGACTATCGCGTGTGGCTTTCGGGTAGAATATCTAATCGATGTTCAATATTGTGCAGGAGACATTGCCACTCGGACCGAGCTTGATTACAAGCTTCTTAACGAGAGAAGTGATTTTTGGCTCGAGGTTCGAGCTTCTTTCGTCGAAGATTGTCCTGACGACGATGATCGCAACTTGTTAGCGTTTGATGATGACGTATACTTCGCCGGCATTGACCCTGCATTGGCTAAGAGGGTTCATTCATCTAAGAAGTTGTACATCATGTGGAAAGAAGTAAACAATATTGATAGCACGAAGAACATTTTTTACAATTCTGTAGAAACCAGCCCTGCTTGTGCCTGTGATAACTCGGATGTGATGGTAACTTCCTCCGGCAAGCCAACTCATGCAGGTTTGTAACATCGATGCCGGTGATACAGGCGGCTCGCCAAGCGCACGACGCGCAGACTGGAGAGGGTCAACAGCTAAATCAGCTCCAACGTAAGACAGCAAGCGCTCAAAACCTCCCATACTCATTCTGTAGTACTGGTTGAACTCTCCTTCCAGCAACAACCTTTGAGCGTGCATATCCCAGTTCAGACGCTCTCGAACCACTTGCATTTCACTGCCTTCATCCAAAACTTGGGTGACGGCACAGGTCATCACATGCACCAACACCGCTACGAACGCTTCACAGTCGAGTAGGAATGACATGGCGCCAATTAGCACAATGACGCTTTAAGATCGCCAAGACGGCAGATACTGTCCCGTGATTGGCCTATACTCGCATCTTACCCTACGAGCCCAAGTGACCCCTAATTTGCATGGGACTCGGTGGGCACTTGATGGCTTTCTTTATTTTGGGGGCCATACGCCCAGAGTTCCCTCTAACCAATCAAATCTCTGTATTCTAGCCCATGGGAGCGCATGGCCCGGTTGAGAATGGCCCTAAGGAAGTGACTAGCGTCCACAACGAGATTTCAGAAAAAAGACAAGTATCACCTAATCGCCAAAGTCGCCTGCCGAAGGCAGGCGAGTTCAAGCGCAGCGCTGCTAGACTAGGGTCAAACCTCCCGGACTAAC